>BLFO01003992.1:1293997-1305579 GCA_014634245.1 Montipora cactus
GGACCGTGGATCACGCTAGACTATCAATAATTCACAGATCACAAGCACATTTCAGCTCTTTTTATATGTAATGCACCTTTTCTTTTCTCGAATGATGCCTCGTGCAGAACCCCTTTACCACCTTGTTCTGTGGCCATGCATAAGACGTTATGCTGCAATCGGCCTTTGTGGCTGAGGACCTGAGTGGTCATGCATAACAAAAATAAGGCAGTTATGCTGCAATCAGTCTGTGTGACTGAGGGCTTGTGTGGCCATGCATAACAAATTGCTATGCTATATCAGTCTATGTGGCTGATAACCAATTCCCAATGGTTTAGCAAGTGGCCTTCATGGCCATTAGGCCATTCTGGTTTCTGTTTCTGACTAAATATGTCTGCAGATAGCATGTCAGGTGATATGTGATGACAAACATGTTATGTAAGATGATAGAAATTCATGTGAAATAAAGATTGCACCATGATTTCAAGTCGGTATTTGGTTGTAATTACCCATTGTGTTACATGTACATTATTTATGTTAATATGTTAACATGTTAATAAGTAGGTTCCAACAAAATCCTTTTGAAGTCCATGGTATGGTTATATTGATTTTTTTTCCAAGAGAATTCATTTTTGTGCAGTGTCTACCCAGATGTATCTCTGGTTCAATTATCTCTTGGGAATTGGCCTCATATTATGTTTGCATCTTTGATTTGGGCTCAATTAAAGATATTCACAATTCTTTTAAAAGGTCAAAATAATTTTTGGGCTTTATACAATGAGGACAATTTAATGCATAGAATGTACTCCAAGTCAAAAAGCAAAGTTCTCAAATAAATAGATACCTTTACAATAATTATTGTGGCATCTATATATTACTGATGGTTCTCAATTTCAGCAAGTGTGAAGTAAAATTTGAGACCATTCAATAAATTTGTCAATGAAGTCACAAATCCAACAAGAAGTTAAGTTGGAGACATTTAGCCTGGCAACAATGAGTGAAGGTGGTGCCTTCATGAGACCCCCGCCTTCATGTGCGGATAATATGTGGCGAGGTCAGGAAAGAGAGCTTTAAAAAGGCCATGGGGGACCAGGAATCCAGTCTCATTTGGATATGTATTTTTCTATTTCATTACCACAGTGCCCTATTGAATTAATGGTGATTAGTGCTCACGCTTAAGAGTAAATAGTTGTTATTATGCTTAGAATTATTACTATTAATGCAATTGAATATGATTAAGTCTATCATGACATTCATGTCACCTTGTATGTCATCCTCATTTGTGATCTCACAGTCCTGTTATCTCAATAACTTCTTATTAATTATTCAAAATAATGATTGGTCACACATAAAATTGTCGTAATTTGGACAGAATGTCACACAACAAAAGACTACCGGGGTATGTCATTCAATTGGTGAAGAACAGATGAATAAGATATCACTGCAGCTAATCTTCAGCGCTAGGCCCTGGGAATACCAACTGGCCCCTGATGTCTTGCTTCGCCCTTGTGTGGCAACAAAATCTTATAATTGTTCAATACTTCCTGAGCTTTTATTTGTTAGAGAATTTGTCATATAGCATTGCCTGCATTCAAACACCAATTATAATCAACCTTTGATGCATGTATACCAGCAACACTTTACATCAAAATGTGACTTGCACTGATAAACAACTTGCATGTGTCCTTGAAGAACATTTCCAGTTGTGAATTAAGTTGAATTTGACTTGAAATCGAAAACTTTATAATAAAAACACCTAGTTCGTTACTTTCAAAACAGACATGTATTAAAAGAAATAATACATATATATTTATCAAGCTTTTTGATAGTTATTGATGATGTTTAGTGGTCACCAATCATTGTATCTATAATTCACAAGTATGCATAGCAATAAATGTTTTGGTCATACTGTACCCAGTAAAACACATTGAACCTGTCTCAGAAGCAAGAGTAGTTTAAAAATACATATGTGACATTTTCAACTTGCTAAAGCAAATCAAAAAACAAGTTTGTGTATCTAAACATCCTAGAACAAGAAGAGCATTTGTTTCTCAATGTCTGTACACACTGTTTAGAACAAGTGAACATGTCTTGCTCATTTCATTGATAGTCTCCTTTGCAGCTGGTTTGTAAACTGTGTGTTTGCAGCAATTTAAAGATCATTTCAAGTCTGTACTGTGCACATGCTCTTATTCATTTAAGGGGATGGCTCTTAACTATCAAACTGTTGCTATGGAGCCCTTCAAATAATCACTTCTCAATACCCTCTTACTCTACAGTTACCATTTTCTGTCAAACGTGTTCAGTTAATGAAAAATGATGGGATGGTTCCCATCCGGTGAAAAAACCATGTATATCTTTGTTTCCTGTTTTTCACAGAAATGCACAGCAGAGGACTGGGACTAGTTGCACATGCACATTCTGATTGAAGTGATGTCAGATTTCCATTCAAAAAGTTATTTCACAGAACCTCCAATGCAATCTTCTTGCAGGGTTCTTTGACTAGAAAGTTCCCTTAGCAACCATTGTCTTTCTGTAGTTACATGTCAGTGTCATCCCCCTTAATGTGTCTCAAAATGAAGCAGGTTGCAAGTAATTATTACTTATCTGTTTTGCTCTCATTGGAAGAGACAACTTTATAGGGGTAACAAGCATACGAAATGTTGTCAAGAATTTTAAATGTCTCAAAAATAACGTAACTAAAAACACTTTCTAATAAATAAATCTCAACTACAAAATATTAATAATGCAGCATGCAGCCATGGAAAGTTCCCTACCCTCATATCTTTGGAACCCAAACTTGTACAGAAACACTGTCTGACTATGTTATTACAACCAAAGAGGTTTTCAAGACTTTTTGAGTGAGAACCACATCATTTTGATATGTTGCGTGACCAGAACAGAACGAAGCCTAAAACTCGAGCAGTGTACACATCTGGATAAAGGAAACGCTACTGACGGTGAGTGATGGCCAAGGTCCAAAACTCTTCAAATTATTATTATTTTTTTCAAATTGCATTATTTTAATGCACACTTGGGGCCTAGGGTGAGTTGTGCATGCACAATAACAATTTTTGAAGTACACATTTCAGGTGCAAACATTATTTTAAATTACACAAGTCAGTCACTGTCAAATGAAGAAAGAAAGAAAAAAAAACACAAAAATCCATTAGCAACAATGCTTAGTCTGTAGTGTAGAAGGACCCCACTTAATGTGGGTTCACGTCGTACAAATAGCAGTTCCGTGAACAGAGTCCACAAACAACGTAAGATCAAGCAAAGAAAGGTTTTAAAAAAAACCACAAAACAGCGCGTGACCAAAAAATATATTTCGCAAAACTCCGAGGAAATCTCTTGAGCTTCTTAATCAGTACACTGAGGTAAACCCGAATTTTCCATAAAACAACATACTTTGCAAAAAGACTAACTTGTTCAGCATACTCGGGTGACTCAGTGTAAGTATTGTCTATAATTAAGAGAGTTTTGATGTCAGGCAAAAAGACAGCCAAGCTGGATTCTGTTTTACGTCGAACTATGACGTTTTCAGTCTTGTTTTTAATAGTGATTGGTGAATATAAAATGTCTTGATTTTCCAACCTTTGTAAACTCTTCGTTCAGTTTTGTTCATTCCAATCATCACAACCTGAATAAATACCATAACAGATTTCCCATATTTAAATGTTTGTTGCATGAATTAGCCTTTTGTCCTTACGAAAACCTTGTAATTTTCGCGACTTTTGTTGCTGTTCTCAACAGGGCGTTCGTACTTTTACGACTTTATCCCCCAGGCGTTTGTTGTGAGAAAAATAAATGACGCCAAGACGCAAATGGCACTTCGTTCCCAGGTTATTATATCCTCATCTTTGTTGCCTGATCTGGGGAAGAGGGTTCGAGTCTACAAATTATACTACTACTACTATTGATCCGTATTAAAAGTCAGAACGTCAGCACACCAAGGTTTACAAAATTCTCAGGTATGGTGACAATGGACCCAATATTAAGTGAAATGCAGCTATTTACAAATGTCAAAATTTACATAGAAATGTATGGCCATCCGTACGCTGCGTCCGCTTGAACAAAAATTGCGTTCATAACTGCGAGGATCATAGCTTCATTTGAAACATTTCTTTGTAAATTTGGATGTATTTAAATGGCTGTATCTCAATCAAAATTAGCCCGATTATCGCAAAACTGTGTGCTCTTTCTGACTGTTGATAATAGTTGCTAATCCCATAATTTACATACTCCTACATAGCCCTCTCCGGCTTGAAATCAAATCGGTAAATTGCAGACGAGATCGCAGCCTGAGCACGAGCTTCCATTGTTTGATTAAGACAACTAAATGGACGGAGCTTTACGATCATCGAAGCTATCAGAAGGTCATGGTAACTGAGAATGTATCTGCGACCACCTGAGGCTAAGGAGACTGACGATGATGATACATTTACCTAGTTTTACACATTGTAGGCAAGTTATTCCTGACGATGAACTGCTTTGAAAATATATCCGCGAAGTGGAAGGAAAACCGGAAATTTGTGGTGGTGGACAAAACACTGACCCCAGTTCATGGACTACCCTAAAATGGGCTAACCCTTAAAACTAACATTTCGAATGAGTGCTATTGAAAGAAGTGAATTCATTATAAAAATTAATTACACTTTCATTGCACATACCTTGTTTATTTTCGTGCACATGGTACTGTCAATGATGTAATCGACCATCACAACAATAACATTATTGAAAGTTGACCTTTTTAAAATGGCTGCTTAGACTTAAATACTGTTGATCAACACTTTTTAAAATGGGTGTTTGGTCTTTGGTAAGCACTGTTTGAGACGTTGCTTACATTGTGCATATAGACAAACAGTACTCATTTGACTCATTTGAAATAGTATTTATAGGGTAGTCCGTTTGGGTAATCAATGGACTGGGGGTCAGTGTTTTGTCCAACACTGGAATTTATAGCAGGCTCGCATAGTCAGGTTAACTTGACAGTAGAATTGGCTAGTTTTTATTTCGTTTCCCAGACTAAATGCTGCTCAATTGCTTAATTTCCTTGACAGCAGTACTCATCCATTATGGATGTAATGATGTCTACTGTCAGGGGCACCCAGAGACGGCTTTCTCTCAAGTGCTTTTAACACTCTTCTAAGTTCTTCAAAGTACTTTTAAAGCTTTGTAGGTTCATTTTAGGCCACGTTATAAATTTCTTTTCTGTTCTGTGTTATTCTAGGGGAGCTTGAAGGCTCTCAAATTTACAAGGCCATTTTTTGTATAGTTCACGAAAATCTCATTGTATCCTATTGAACCTTTCCAAAGTCTGCAGCTGGTATATTTTGATACTCCTAACACATTTTTATCAATCTCGAAATAAAGGAAGAAGTGTTAACTTTTTCATATCATGAAAGTTCTATTTGAAAATTCCCTAAAGAAAATCCTAGATGATTTACGGCCTATCAAACAGATACTTTAGCAAATCGTTCCTTTAGTTGCCCCTGTACTGTAGCTTGCAACAGGATTTCCATACAGCCTAGCACATTAATTATGCAGACAAGTTACTGGTGGTCCTGGGATGTACATGTCAAAAAATATGGGATTTGCTCCTTCTTACAATTAATCCTTTTATCTTGTTAAGTAAATTTTTCCCAATTAATCAACACACCCATCAATAAAGATACTTAATAGGGGAACTAAATTAGCCAAACTAATTAAAGTTGCAAGCCATTAAGGACTGTGTAGTATAATTTTTCTTCAAATACAAACAAAAAAAGAAAAATCAAAGGCCAGTAAAAACAAATAGTTAACAATTATTTCGTGAGGTTTCTGTGATATGCAGAATGATCAAGGTAGAGGTTACAGTTATGAACAGGAAATAGAAAAAAAAACTATATGAGTTTATATGCTTGTTCTCTCCATTATTCTGGGTTACTTTTACTTACTTGTGTGAATTTTGCCTTATTTGCAACGCGTATGGTCATGATTGATTGTGCAAATCACAATATTGAATAATGTTACGTATTAAAGTAACTGGTACCGGCATTAAAATTTTCCGCTGTGGTTTTTTCACGTGGATACCCGCGCTTGAAGTGAATGCAAAACAAATTTGCCAGGTTGACGGGATTTGCTTATGGCGCGTCAGTGGTAAATGAGCTGGTAATCCGTTCAAAGGATGTCACAGCTTAAAATTTATCAATGAATGGAGTTAAGGTAAGTAACAGAAAAACATGACAGAAGAATTTCGTTTGTTCTCTCTTTAAAGCGAATACATTCTATCCGGACGAAAGAGTCATTTTGCAAAATGTCAATCGGTTTATAGCTTTTACTGTTTAAACCAAACTCTGTCATTAAGAGTACAGGACTTTTGTCTCCGAGGTTGGTCCACGAAAAGCCGTCGACAGGTGATATTTTGTGAGCAAAAGATAAGGTTTGACTAGAGATATTCCCGGTAAAAGTGGCACAGCGAATACTGAACCCCGACGTCTCGACTTCTTCGTTTACCAAAGGGCTTTTCTTTGTCGACAAAACGGTGCATACATACATACATACATACTTAATTGACCGCTCCCCATAGGGGCTTTTCAGGGCCAATGAAACACAATCAATGAAACAATTGAACACAACAACTACAACTGTTAAGAATCCCAACTGGCCGGAGGCAAACCAATTGGCTATTTACAAGTGCAGCTGGGAAGTTGAACCAGGGAATACCGGGAACAAATTCAAAGAGTGGTCAGAGCGGGTCTTGAACCCGGGATCTCCGAGTCTCAAGTCAAGCGCCCTAACCACTCGGCCACACTGCCTCCAGTGTGGTCAGTGCTTGTTTTTTCCACCATCAAGTGTTATTTTCTCTGGACTAAGACATCAAAAGTCTCTGTATTGTTAATGTGTGATTTTCATACCTTCTGGACATTTTTTTGTCTTTTCTCCTCTTGAAATGTGAACTACAACCGAGTATATTTGACGCGCAACTGAGATTTTCTTACCCCAAATCAGACAATAGCGTCAGTGTTCACGTTACTTTCGGTCAAATCTCAGCAAATATGTCTTGGTCCAGCGATCGCCATTAGTATGGAAAGCACATATTTGTGAAGAATCGAACTGCTTTGAAAGTTTTCCTTCAAAAGTGGCAGGGCGCACGAAAATGCCCTGTGAAAGTAAACCTAATTTCCATCGAAACTTGGCACTTTGTGATGCGTTGATTCAACTCTGGGTCAAATTATTCAGATGCAATGCATTCTTAAATGCAATGTACTGCAAATAATACTCTTGCTTTTATTGCAATAAATATTAGTCCCAGCTATTAAAAATTATACTTAATTACATAAAAAATGTTTAGTTAGTGTAGTAATATTTACAAATACAAATGCCTGCTTACCACAACTTTGCACTGCACTTTTCGATTTGATAAATTTCTTACTTTAAATTTGAGGGAAACTGTAGTAATTGAAATTTTAAAGATATTTACAAACTGTATAGTAACATTTACATGACAAGTAATTATTGTAAAGTATAATAATTTTGTTCATGATGATTTACATGATAAGTAATTATACATTATATTTGTAAATAATGTATATTTTAAAATTTTCATTCCCTTGTGTGGCTGCCTTGCATGGGTGTGTGTGTCACTATTTGCACCCTTCTGCTTTTGGAATCCCATTTAATAAATAATACAAATATAACAATTCTTTAAACTTTGTACAGTGAATTATTTTACCTTTCTCTGCACATTCAAGTTTTATGAGACATGTGACTGTGTGCAAGGAATGGCAGCAAAAATAAACAAAAACCAGGTCAATTAAATTTTTTGACACACAAAACAGCCATAATATTCAGGTATACCTTCTCTTCAATTTCTTCTGCAAGTTTTTTGCAGTTACTATAAGTTGCCATACACCAAGAATGAAGTAAAAAATAAAATTAATGAACACAAAATGGTGTGTGATGTTCCATCATCCTAAATCAATGTATATTAATTACTTAACACTGTTGGAATCAATATTAAATTTTATTGGGACATATTAGTTATTAAATACTGGCTCAATTACTGATACGGTAATATTATTGATGTACTATATTTAATAATGAATCCCTTTCACCCCTAAACCGGCCAAAACCGGCCATACTTAGTATTTTACTCATCAATAGGGAGCCCCCAGAGGTCAATGAGTTAATTAATAGACTAAAAACATTTAAGATCAATGGCTGCACATTTTGTTCATTTTCATCCTGATTTAGATAAATTTACTTTATTCTCTGCAGTGAGATAGTAACTTACCACAAAAGTGAGCAATGAATGAGCATGAACTGCCCACATCAAAATTAATTAGTAGTTAATATTGTGTTAGAGTTCTATCACAAAGTCTGCTTTGCCTTTAATTGCCATTTTAATTTTAAACATTGCACAGAAGACAAGAACTGCTTCATGTATTTCCAGACATCCCAATTTTAATTGTACATTTAATGTGGGTGTAATTTTACATCTACAAATGGTCAAGTGAAATTTTTACCTCCCCAAAGAGAACTCATTCAGAAAATTTCATTTCAGTACAACCTACAAGTCTGATGGCAGTGACCACATCATTCGTCACTATTGTATAGATTTCCTAAGAACATCAAAATCACTTTTGAATAACTCGCTGGTAGCATAAATGATGAAAACAATGAATAATTACTATGGCTAGACTTCATGGAGTTACCATAGATCAAGGACAGAATTATCCAATAAAGTAATAAACTGGAACTTCATTATTGACTCATTTTAGCATATATTATCAAGCATGCCTTCATGATCAGTTGATGTATCTAAGAATAATGTTTTGGTTCCGTTAAATGAAAGTTCTTGAAATTTTTAAGGTAGTGTATCTTGAGAGTGTTTGCACAAGAGATAAATGCAGTGAACCAGGTTGGCCTCAGACACATACACAAAATAGCGGCTGGTATTAAATTTCTGTCGACGTATCTGTTGAGATAAGATGTTCTTTCAAAGGACTGAGGACATCTCATAACTCTAAACGATCAATGAAAGAAAGTGAATGAAGTGACATACTTCCTTCCAGCGCTGCATTCAAGTTGGATAAATCGAAGCGTGCGAGCTCGAGGGATATATTTCGCAACCACGTTAGATAGTACTCCCTTCCCAACAAAGGAATCTGGCCTTTGCTCGGGTTTTTTCGCACTTTGAGCATTTGTTGTTCACTTAAATGGAGAAATAAAGCTAAAAAGTATAAAAGCTGACTCGAAGCTGACTCGGCGTCGCTTCCCCGAGCAGACTAAAAGGGCTGCTTACAAAAAGCGTAACGAAAGAAAAATTCCCACCGACTAAAATGCCCCTTGCAGAATCTTTCCCTGTCACGTAAACTATAAATGACCACCTTCAACTGGCAGAAGCTATATACAACGATCGAAGAAGCACAGGTTGAAATCACCGCTTCGAAAGCCATCTTTGTTTACATCACAGCGCGCGGTTGAAACACTGGATACTACAATTTTCAACAGCCAATCAGACAAACGTCTCCTTTGTTATCATATTGTAAGAAAGTTATAGACAACGCTTGCTCTCTCTTCGTGTCACGATTTTGGTTACTCTAAAATAAAGACTTTCTTTGCAGTTGAATATTGTGGTAAAAAACTAATTGAAAGTGGTCTACCATTGTCTCCACTCTTATCGACAATGATGTTTGTTATCACAGTGGTCAAAATTTGTTCTGGACTCACTCAGCAGGGCATCGTAAGTCCACAACATTTTGACCACTGCAATGACAAATATAGTTGTTGGTAAGGGTAAAGACAACGTTGAACCACTTTTGATATGTTAAGTTTTTTATATAACACAATTTGTGCTAGTTTTCCTTGTCTGTCAATTGTAATATTAGTCATCTACACTGAATTACAAGAGTGATTAAAGAATTCACTAAGACAGAAGTTGCAGACTTTAATGGCACAATATTATGAGCGGAAGGAGATTTACAATGCAAAACAATGGAAACACCTTACAAGGCACTCACATTTAATTTCCTGTTTTTAGTACAAAAGGGAGTAAAAATCAAAACTACTTAAGCTCACATGTACAGCATTTCTGACAGCCTACTGACAAGATATGAAATATACCAGTATTCATGGCACAAGGAGCTGTTCTATTTAATTTTTGGTGTCTTTCTGAAAACAATGTATCCAAACTTGAAAAAAACTGGCCAGTTCTTTGAAGTTTCAATTCATTTCTATCGCCTCTTTCCTTAGCCACGAACAATAACAATTAGTTTCAGTGCACTTTAATGGTCATTGGCAACAAAACCACAGCATTATTATGTGGTTTTCATTGCCTCAAGGACTTCTTTTAGTGTTTTGAAGTTTGATTAAAATAGTGTGACACTGCCCCTTTAGGTTCAATGTGAAAACATGTTATTAACCCTTGCCTAATCAAGAATCCCATCAGAATCAGACTGTTGAAAAAAGAAAAAAGCAGGCTTAAATGAAGTGTGCAAAATTAAGGAGGCTTGAAAGGGTTTTCAGCTGATTTTACATCTTTACTTGTTTATATCTTTGCTTCTGTAAAGTGATTTTTCTTCATTTTTTGCATGTTAGCTTACATTACACGTTAACAAAAACGAATTATTTCTCTGAAAAACTGGCCTACAGAGATTGTTTTCACTATCGCATTTTTTTCAAAAAAGACAATATAATATGTTGATTTTAAGGCTCAAAGAAATGCCTAATATCATTTGCCATGATAACATTATTTTGGAGGAAAATATGTGAGAAATTGTAGGATGGGTACTTAACATCCTGGCCAAATTTCACCTTCATATGATTACCCCAACTGTATCTAAGGACAGAATATGTCTATTTGTTTGAAAAAAGGAGAAACTATTTCGAGCCTCCTTAAACATTTTAATTAATATCACTTAAAATATAAATTATAATATATTAACATAATTAATACTTTTATATCTATAATCAGTAACAGGAGGATGTTACTGATTATAGATATAAAAGACATTTTTTCCCTTCGCAGGCTCATCTTGCTTTTCTGTTGGGAGAAAACATATATACCAGAAAATATGCATTAGAAGTTGCAAAAGTAAAAGTTTGTAAATTACTTGCATAACACTTGACAACATTGGACCTGATACAAGAGTACATTAATGTCACAGAATGGTATTGCGTATGAAGTTTGGACAATCAGACAAACCCAATGCAATACCAATAATTGACCCAAGGTAATATCCTTAAGTGATATAGTCAAGGTCAAAGGTGGAAACAAATTATTCCAAATTTAATTTTGAAGTATTATCCCAAGTAACATGTTTGGGGTTGTTGTTAGGATTTCTCAAGAGGATAAAAAACAACATTAGGAGATTATGAAGTTGGGTGATAATTAATTTACATCACTACTTGACTTCCATCAAAATATCTAGAAAATGTTCCTGGATAGATGGCAAAAGTAACTGATCTCTGATATTACTGCTAACCAGGTTTTATTGTATTTATTGGTGTGCACACCAAAGCAATTTATGTATAGTACTGTAGATCGTATTTTCTCGTTTAAAGACAGTTCAACACACACTTTCCGGTTGTGAAACCTGTTTATGGACTCTATTTAT
>BLFO01003992.1:1310201-1312701 GCA_014634245.1 Montipora cactus
GAAACTCTTTGCGTATGTTGTTACCAATAGGATATTTCTGAACAGAGAAAACAGCACTCACCTTTCTTTAGCTGAGTTTGGGCTCAAACTGAAAGCTGAAACAGACCCAAATGCAACTCTCTGGGCGCAATACTCTTTGCAGCGCGCGTTTTCCCGCCATTTCTACATACTGCAAGGCGCCAAATTTCCTGTAGCATCTCCTATGGGTTATGGCTGCATTTCTGCTCCAATCTAGCCCCCTTGAATACCCGGGGTCTTTTTGAGATTCATTTCCTCTGGAGACAAAGTTGTCTGCGCAGATCACTCAATAGGGCCGTTTGAACGAGAAAAATACTCTGAAACTTCCATGTACATAAGCGATGGATTACGTGAGACGATAACCGCTGGTATAAATGCTCATCTTTCGTTTTCCTGGCTCACATAAGCCGAGCTTTTGAGATGGTTTTACACAAGCTTGTAATTTCAAGCCGTTTGCGAACTAATACAGGCAATGCAGGAATCAACTCTTGCAATCGGCACTGAAAATAAGGTCAAATCATTTTGAATCAATTCTCTTGACAAGCATTGCGCATCCTTACTGCACATGCATCATTTCTTGCGTAAATAGGATGAGTATGATCCCGTGCATATTCAAACTACTACCGGTTTTTATTTTGCATATTGAACAAAAATGCAATTCTGCATGACATATGCAGAAATGAAGAAGTGTTAAAAAATTTCATTATTAACAGAACATCTCTTTACTATGACGTATACAAAACATGGACCCCAGGTCCATTGACCAATCTTGTGGACCCGGTCCATGGACCACCCCTATGGACCACCCCTTATTTTGTAAAGTTACAAGCAGATAAATCTTTCGACGAAAGAGAGAAACGATACTCGCACTTTTCTCGACAATTTAAGCTGGAGCCCATGGCTACGATATACATGTATGTCACGGCATTTAACATCTGCATAGGCTACAATCCATACAGACTACCTTTTCCGCAAAAAAATAAAAATAAAAATAAAAACATCTGGTTATGACATCAAGTTGCTGCTCTCATTCTTAACAGGAATATAGGGCTGTTTTTTGCTTTAGTTATCGGCTACTGATTTAAGCAATTGTCTCTTATAGACACCTATATACCATCCATTTCAAATTGGTGGCTCTAAAGGGATTCGTCTATAACCCGCACTTCAAATATACAAACATTTAATTCATCGAGTCCTTCATCGAAACAAACGAGCCCAACAAATTGACCAGTGCGCCCAACCGTCCTCACATCGCAGGGGTCATGGATTCCACCTGAATTTTTCTGGTGTCTATAAGAGACAAGTGCTGAAAATGTCGAGATTAGTGCGAGGACCACTGCTCCCCCTCTCTCTCTCTCTCTCTATCTCTAGATCTCTGAAAGATTTTTTTCACAAAATGAGGGGTGGCCCATAGGGGTAGTCCATGGACTGGGTCCATGAAGGGGTCCATGGACCAGGTCCACAAGGGTGGTCCATGGACCTGGGGTCCATGTTTTGTATACGTCCCCTTTACTATGAGTTTACTTATAAATCCATAAGAAAGCAAAAGACAAAAAAACAGTAACGAACAATCTTTAATTTCATTTTTCTTCACTTTTGAGGGATTGAGCAGTGAGACGCTCTCGACAAAATAAAACCTAAATAACAGATCTCGAGTCTAAGACCATTTTCGGTTGTGCAGACAAATTTCGATAAACATTTTTTTGAGGCTTAAAAGCCTAACAAAAAGGAAAACAAAAACGTGGAACCCCTTCTTTTATTCCAATAAAATATATTACAACGTCTATTTTAAGGAAATGACCTTAAGAGAAATGAACTCGAGGTTCGAACTGGATTCTGACCAATGGCCAAACCTAAACTCGTGCTAAGATTACACTCACTCGAAATGGTCTAATGCTTTAATCAGGAAAGGATCAAAGACCTTTTTTTCCGTACCATACAGAAAGAAAACTTCACTCACATTTTCATTTTCACAGGTTATATAAATGACCATAAACAAAAACTCAATAATGAGGAGCTCCGCTTTTAGCCTTGGCTAAATCTATATATTACGCTGACGTCACAGAATCAGAACCAGTCTTTTTCCGCATGCTCTGTTGACTAATCCTTTGAGATGTCCGGATACGAATCGGATGCGTGTGGACGGTCGTATACGATTCGTATACGCTACGTGTGGACGCAGATATTTTTGTATCCGCATAAAAAAATTTGCGGATACAAAAATCTCCGGATACGTGTGGACGGGGCCGAATAAATATGAATGGATCTTTGTCAGATCCATTTAAATGTGACCTGTGTGATGCAGCTTATGTTGGTTACACACGGCGGCATTTGCATCAACGCGTTGACGAGCACAAGAATGCGTCTTTCTCCATTGGAAAGCATTTCCATGTGGAACATTCCTATGTGCCCAATGACCTTACAAGGAATTTTATCATCTTAAAAAAGTGCAAGAGCAAGTTTGACTGTCTCATTTATGAAA
>BLFO01003992.1:1317701-1326020 GCA_014634245.1 Montipora cactus
CAAACAAACTTCATTTTTATACACTACAATGACAAAATCATTTGTCGGAGAATTCCTGTCCCCTAGCGTATCACATTTCAACGCACGTATGCAAATTTGTTGACTCAATTTCACAGCGTCCTGATTCCCGCGAAATTTTTCTTCTTTCAAATATCAACAAAAATATTATTTCTCGTCAAGTGTTCCCTATTTTATGTTCAATTAACCGCTAAAAATAAAGATCTTTTAACGATCTATCCGTATTCCATAGATATTGTTTCATAATTTAATATCCTGTCAAAATCTGTCAAAACACAAAAATAGCAACGCACGCAACAAATTTAGTCGCATTTACCGCTTCGTCGAATTTCCACAGGAACTTTTAGTTATTGTGAAAATATTTCTCTATTCGTTAGCAAGCACCCTTTCAGAGAAATCGACCGGTCTACGAATATTTTATGAGTTTTTCTCAATGGGATGTCAAAAGGCCAAGTGGATGTTATGCATAATCGGGCGATCAAGTTACGCGTGTGACCTGTTATAAATATTTTTTCACAAAATGTTCCCGAAACGTCAAGTATCACCACAGAAGACAACAACATCATTCTAAAAGCTTATTCTACGCAAAAAGTAGGTTCTAAGGGTAATTTTGAGAGTGGAAATTACGAGGCATGGTATATTTAATTAAGTTAGCAGAACAGATAGACGCCAACCTCATTTTGACACAAGAATGCTTTACTATTCCCATAAAAACTATCCAGTTAAGCTCGCATATTACAAAATATGATGAATTCATAAAGGCCACCTTTTCCAGCGAAATATTTTTTGAAACAAACAACATATTTGCTATTAGAAGCAAACTTTCTTTCAAAAAATTATTGGCTGTCACATTTCATATTATTTTTACCTGAAGACTGTGCGATAGTTGTTTTCGAAGTCCATTACTGCTCGCTTTTACGATTCCAGACATTTATTTTTCACCCCTGTCTTATTTATCCAAGTGACGTTCCATTCTTGAGCTCCACAAGGGTTTATTTTGTTTAAAGATGCACTAAAACGCCATCCGCGTTACCACGACTTTCGACGCCATTGCCGGTTTAATAATTAAACGTTCTCCTGTGTGCACCAGGAAAATTTACGTATTACCCCAACCCCCTCAAACCTAACAAAATACGGAGAGAAGACTCTATGCTAAAAGACGCTACTTAGCAGGGGAGTAACAGGCAAGACTTTTCCCGACACGAAAAAAAAAAAGAAAACGACGAAATGGAACCCAGATTCTGACTGGGTTTGCCATACTGGCAACCCAGTAATAATGTATTTAAAGCATAGCTCTTCAAAAGAAAGTTGATATTTACCGGTATTTTTTCTTAGATAAAGGACTGGAATTCATTGACGTGTAGAAATTGCTTCTGTAAACAATCAACATCATCATTGTGATCACGGTACACCATGATCGTTTCTTGCAAAAGTACTTTAAATTGGTCTTCTCGGCCTTCTTTGTACTTGAAAATAAGCACTAGAACACAACAGAGAGAGATTTTCAAGCAATTAGCAGTTTTTTTGTCCTCAAAATTTCTACGGTACACCGTGGTGATCCATTGTCGGTAAATTAATTAAAGTCTACTAAAGTTATTTAGCAATGAACGGATCACCATGGTGTACTGTTGCACATAGTAACTACTATAATAGTTTAGTACGATTAAACGTTCTAGTTTTTACCAAACACAACGCTAAAATGAAGGAAAAGGATGGTAATCCATGGCCGGTACACACTTACATGTAATCATAATTTAATTCTTAAGGAGCAGAGTTTAGGCCTGGGGATAGACAAGTTCATCAAAACAGCGTGGACAAGGTGGAACTTGCAGTTGTTCTGCCTCGCTAATCTGTGAGCTGAATGCAAACACTCGCCAACGAACACGCATCATTTCAGTCTCTCTTTCAACCAGCACACGAACGCAAACAAAGGAATTTTCCTCCTTGGCGGTACAGAAGATGGGCGTATTCCCTTTCAAGGAAAAATCACACCTGTAATGGAATATTGAATCTCATGGCCTGCCACTGGCAATAGATCGTTTTCACTCACGTGACCAAAACCCTGACAACTGTTGCTACGCCGCCATATTTGTGTACAGATATTGCAAGCAAATCGACTACGTCCTTTGAAAGAAGATGGTTTTGTGCTTGATTGTCGGCTGTGGAAATAGAAGTGGAAGGAATAAAGGATTATATTTTGCCAAAGTACCTTAGATTATTGAAAATCAAGGAAAAGAAGCCAGAGAATTGTCAGAACAAAGAAGATCGCGCTGGATTTCTGCTATTAGCAGGGACGATTTCACCAATACCATTTTGGAAAACGATCGCGTGTGTGAGAAACACTTTGTTTCTGGAAATGCGGCAAAATCATGGGATAAATTTAACGTTGACTGGCTCCCAACTCTAAATTTAGGACATAATAACAAGACTGGCCATACGGATCAAAACAAGCAGCAAAAAGAAATGAGAGGGCGAGGGAACGCGAATTGGTAAAGAAGCCGGCGTTTGCTAAAAGGGTGAAAGTACTAGAGTCTGACAGGGAGAAGAAGTTTTTCAAAGTTAACGAATCAGGGCAGCAAATTTTAGATTTAAACTTCGAAGTTAGCGAAGCAGAAAGTTTAGAGAAGCCCACAGAGAAAGGGACACAAACTGACTCAAGAATATTTGTTGATATCGGTACGTAATCGGAAACGTTTGACTACCTAGACAGCCCATCTAACATGAAACCTCCTTTTGATCGATGTGAATTTGAGAAGGACAATGAGAAAGTAAAGTTTTACACTGGACTTCCTTCGTTCCAAATACTGAACACTGTGTTCCAGCAAGTCTCTTCATACGAAACCCGCAAATCGCAGTATTTGACAACATTTCAAGAGTTTATTTTGACACTGATGAAGCTGAAACTTGACGTGCCTTTAAAAGAGTTATCTTACCGTTTCAATGTGTCATTGCCGACAGTTTTAAGGGTATTTACTGCATGGATGGTTGCTTTCGATGTCAGACTGGCCCCACTCATTAAGTGGCCTGAGCGGGAAGACCTGTGGCGAACAATGCCACAGTGCTTCCAGTTTGCGTTTGGTAAGAGGACAACCGTACTTTTTAAAATTTTTATTTGCAGGCCATCCAATCTTCTGGCCAGGGCGCAGACATTCTCTTCCTACAAGCATCACAATACTGTCAAAGTGTTAATCGGAATCACTCCTCAAGGAACTATTTCCTTTGTTTCAAAAGCATGGGGAGGGAAAACATCGGACAAATTTCTCACTGAAAATTGTGGCATATCGAAAAAGCTCTTGTCAACAACAACAACAACAACTTTTTTATTGACCCTTATACTTGAAAAAAAAATTAATGTACATGAAGTAAGAATTAAAGCTAAATGGGGTGTTGGCTTCCTAAAATAACTAGAAAGTTAACAAGGCTAGGAAACCAAACTACATAGAATAAATTACAACATAAGGGTCAGAATGATGCATACACACACACACACACACACACACACACACACACACACACATTGAACTATAGATAACTATAAAAAGGACAAACAAAATTTACAAGCCATGGGGAGAAGGACAGATAAACTTGGATGAAATCCTGAATATAATAAGCGAAAAATCAAATTTAAGGCAGCAAATAAATCATAGAATAAACTGAGAAGAAACTCATTACCCTAGGGAAAACAGAAACCAGAATGAAATTAATATTGGCACAGCAATTCATTTTTTAGTTTTTTTTTAAATTTACTAAAAGGAGTTGACTTTATATCTTTCCCAAGAGAGTTCCATACCTTTGGTCCTTGAAAGCGAATATTAAATATTCCATAGTTTGTTCTAGCTCGAGGCAGGTAATAAGATTGATTTGCTGTCAGTGGTTTCACAATCCAGGAGAGCGTCATGTTTCAGCAAGCCCAACTGGCCATTCCTGCCTTTACCAAAGGAAGAGATCAGCTTGATCCAGTTGATGTCGAGAAAACAAGAGGAATTGCTAATGTACAAATTCATGTTGAGAGAGTGATTGGCCTTCTTCGAGGGAAGTTCACTATTTTATCTGGAATCTTGCCAATTGACCTCTTAATATGCAAACCAGATGGAATCGAAAATGAATCAGTACCGATGATTGACAGAATTATCACTGTATGTGCTGCACTAATTAATTTATGTCCAGGGATTGTGCCTCTTGACTGAATGCTTTACTTGAAAAAAATATATTACTAAGGAAAAGTAACACTTTAATCACCTCTCAGTTTAACAAAAATGTAGGAAAAATTGGTACCCGTCCTGCACCCCCAACCCCAGTAAAAATAATAATAACTGGAGGTGAGTGGTGAGCTAAAAAGCTAGATGATTATGGAAGGTGTGGTTTAAGTGATCAAGGTGCAGGGGGCCGTTACTAAACACAGGAATGGAACGGAATATACCGGAATAAACTGGAATAAACCGGAATATGCCGGAATGAGGTGGAGTGACACCGGAATGAGACGGAATGAACAAGAATGGTGCCACTGCGTGCCCAGGTGGAAATCTTATTAAGATCATAGTAAGATTCTTAATAACATTCTTACTAAGATCTTATCTTACCTCTTATTTAAGATTCTTACAAGATTCTTACAAGATTCTTACAAGATCTAACCAAGAACTTACAAGATTTTACCAGATCTTTCAAAGATCTTTAAAACATTTCAGATAAACTACAGAACTATAACAAGTCTGCAAGGAGAGATCCCCAAATACATGAAACCATAACTGGTTGAGGAGGCAGAATTGGCTGCTAAGCATCTTTGTCTACTGTAAAGGACCTTTCCCTGCTGTCCCATCAAATACTCTTTTTTCAGATGTGTCTCTTTATACTCTTTCATGGCAACTAAAAGAAAAAAGTACATATACGTCAATCACTGATCATTACAATTAAAGTGTGTGAAGCGTAGACTCATAAATTTGGGTCTCTACTTACAAACGTCCATGATAGCTTTCTCAGGCATTTTCTGCATTGATTACAATAGTTAAACTGACGGTAATTAGCATTTTTACGAGAAGGAATCAGTTGTCAATCGTACACATGTAACTTGCCGTATGAGAACTTTTTTTCCAAATCATTTGCTTCACCATTTGTTCTAACTTCATTATTCTTGTTAAAGCTTTACCAATTTTTACAGGGCTATAGCATTTAGGCCAAATTGAGTCTCCTTACGTCACAAATTGACTCGAAGGTGTGAAAACGTGAATTTTTTATGCATGTAAATCGTTCCTCATTTTGAAGACAATAAGGCATCAAATCAAATGTTATTCGCTTTAAGTTAATGCTTACGTCTTTACTTGAGTTGTTGTAAGTATTTCCTTGCCTGGATCAGGATTTAAAGAGTAAAACTAACAAAAAAATCGTCACCACAAAAGCGTGTCAGATCGTAGATGCTAAAGTTTGAATAAAACCGCCCAAAACCTGTAAGAGCTGGACTGGTTACCGCTGACTGCTGACCAAAACGAAAAGGACTCACTAGTTTCCAGTCCGGTCTCTCACCTGTTATCCAAGATGGCGGAGGATTACAATCTCTCTACGGATTCATTTTAAATGAGAAAGATTTGAAAGATACTGGAGTTCATTGAAAGGATTAAGTGCTGACTTGGAGTGTGTAATTTTCAGGAGTAATACATCATGTTCCTTTTGGAATAAGGCCGATTATGAGACTCACTAGTTTCCAGTCCGGTCTCTCACCTGTTATCCAAGATGGCGGAGGATTACAATCTTTCTACGGATTCATTTTAAATGAGAAAGATTTGAAAGATACTGGAGTTCATTGAAAGGATTAAGTGCCGACTTGGAGTATGTAATTTTCAGGAGCAATACATCATGTTCCTTTTGGAATAAGGCCGATTATGAGACTCAGACAGCATCAAACAAGGTAATCCGTTGATTTGTATTTCTCACAATCTATTGAATATATCGGAATAAAAGCTTTCTTTTTCATTTTTCCGTGTACAGAGTGATTTTATGGGGGTATCCTTCTGCATGAACCCTTTCATTACAATAAGCTGTCCAAGTTTTAGAACTTTCTTGATTCTGCATTTAATGTTCAGCCCAACTCAGATCACCTGGTTTCCTACAGGATGACCAAGGATCATGTCATCTTCCATAGCACAATGTATCCAAGAAAGGGGAATTCATGTAGCTACCTCGTGGAGTTCAACTCAAATGGGATGACTGTATATGGAAAAGTAGTTTGTTACATTGTACGTGAAAATGTGGCATATGCATTACTTCAAGAACGCAAGAAAACTGGCAGAAATGTCTGCCAAGATCATCCTTTACCTCAAGATCCAGTTTTAAAGGTTATTGTGGAGAAAAATTTAATAGGTGAACATTACCTTGAAGTTGAAGATGGTGAAGTATTAATCATCAATTGTCATAAAATTGTAAATAGATGTCTTTTTGTCAAAACAAGGGAAGCTAAAGGTTTCATAACAGTGCTAGATACTCCATATGATCATGATTAGACTTTAAATCTGATTAAACTGCCTTGGTGTGTAAGTGAAATAACTATAGCAATGTTAATCAATTTCCCTTAGCAGCCCACTGAAGGAATTTAATATGCTAAGGATACACTGAATCTCAAATTGGAAAATTGAAGTTCAAATGCACTAGATCTGTATGAAAAAGCTATTTTAACCAAGAGGTTTTTTGCCTCGCATACTCCGGTTTTCCCCTCTCATAAAAAAATATATATTTCAATTGATTTGTTCTGCTTTCAGTTGATTTGTAGCCTCCCCAATTAGTAGAGCCCTCGTGCTCAAATAAATAGCCATAAGACTCAAATTATGTGATTGTTATTATTAGTATTACTATTTACCTATAAGATTATGAAATATCTTTGAATGCTAACTTTTTTGACAAGATCTTCTAAGATTGTCTTAACATTGTTTTTAATAGATGTTAGAGTGTTGATACCTTAATTAATAATTTTTCTGAGATCTTGTAATTTTTTTGTATCAATAGAATGCTGCAAACTGACTTTTGATGACAAGATCTTGTAAGATTTCTTTAAGATCTTACAAGATTTTATCAAGATCTTTTAAAGTGCCTATGAAACGAATTTTTTTTTTTACAGAAATATAGACATTTGGGTGCCGAAAATCAGAAAATACTGGAAAAATTCACTAGAAAAGTGTTAAAAAGAAATCCTAGGGTCTCGAAAGTCCCAAATTTGCCCTAAATAAAGGAGACTTATTTTGGGAACCTGGGTACGATTTATTAGGACTTGTGACGTCACAGGGTTTGCACGAAGACCAACGAAGGTGTCTTCATTAACAAGGTATTTGAACCTTCAAAAATATGGCACAAAGCGATTCTAACTCCGCTAGTTCATCGTCTGAAGATCAGCAACAAAACGAAGAATCAGGAATCGATGAACTCGAGGTAAGGATACGTCCTGCTCTCCCATATCAAGATGAACCAGTTGCTCAAGTCGCTGCTCACACGGACGAAGACGAAATATACTCAGACGATGAAGACGAAGACGGCATTTCTCCGGCAACCTTGGAGGCCAGATTTGAGAATCGTGTTTCTGTTGATGCTTGGTAAGTTGATAAGGTTAATTTTAGAGTAAAATTTCCTCTTTTCATAAGTAAAAGTCAAACGTTGGTCTGTTTCATTCTACATGTAGGTGTTCATGTGGTTAATGTAAAACAGAAGCCCTTGTTGGTACACGAGAGTATCGCTGCTGCAAGGAATTAGGTCCAGCGAGAAGGGTAATGGTGTTTGATGGCACTATTGAGCGTGTTAGATTTATAACGGAGCACGAAGACTACACAGCGCTTACGAACAAGACTGTGTTGTCGCTGGTTGGCCCGCTGCTAAGATGCAGAAATGGAAGATCTTACCGGCGTTCCGCTAATCAGTCGGAGAACGAGTGAGTAAGATTAGTCTTAATGTATTACCTGTATATGGTGGAAAGACACGAAAGGAAGTCATTTATTTTGTTGTAAGTGTTTGTTGCTGTGTGTGACTGAGCAGCACAGCTGTTGTTACTCTATTCCAGCAAGATAAGAGTGAAATGTAATAAATAATGTCCATGTTAAATATTATTATTATTATTATTATTATTATTATTACTATTATTATTATCATGTTTATTTCCTGGCCAAAATTCACGAAATGTTATTCATTCGCGAACGAAAACCAAAGCTAAACACGCAGTCTGACTCAATACGTGCAAAAGTATTTATTTAAACATATACTGCACGAACTGACACGTTAAACACCAATAACAATGAACGCTCATTATTCTAATGAAGTTTATCACATTTT
>BLFO01003992.1:1331343-1333843 GCA_014634245.1 Montipora cactus
CTTATTAAGATCGTAATCTTAATAAGAATCTTACAAGATTCTTGTAAGATCTTACAAGATCTTAATAAGATTTCCGCCTAGGAGAATATATCGAAACGAGCCGGAATGACACCGGAATGAGGCGGAATAACACACAAATAAAGCAGCATATACCGGAATAAACCGGCATATGCCGGAACAAGGCGGAATGACTCTGGAATAAAACCGAATAACATCGGAATGAGACGAAATAAACGAGAATGGTACCGGAAGGAGGCGGAATGACAACAGAATAAGGCAGAATAAACCAGTAGGACACCAGAATCAAGCTGATTATAGCGTGGACCGGAATGACAAGGAACAAATAAATGATTCATTCTGTGAATGAATAAATGTTGTAGAATAGAGAGGCTGACAAAAGAAAACCAACAAGTTACATTAAGGGGAAGTAACAAGGCTTGGAACGAGTCACGATATGTTCTCACAATTCTTCATGTAAATATACTATCAACGATCCATCTTTTTTTGTGTGCTTCTGACTTCATTCTTCAAACAAGGAAACACTGCGTTCAGGTTCGATGGCATTATTGCCAACAATCGGGAAGAGAAAAAGAGTCTTCCGGCCGATTGCGCGAATCTATTTCCGTATATCTCATCACGTGTGGGTCCTGAGAAGCAGGCAAGCAGCAACGGTAATAAGTTTGTGGTTCACTGAACTTGATTGTGATTGGTCAATGCACAATTGACCTGTCAGCATGAAATAAAAGTGTTCACGGGTCTTCTGACTCGTACAGAGAAAGCCGCCTCCGAGATCCATAGACAAAAACAAGAATAACATTCTGTTTCTCTTGCTCCTGTATTTGTTCACGAAAAAAATGTTACTTCCTCAAGAAATAATTATTCATTTAGCGACGGGTATACCTGTCAAATTTTTCTCGTGACGAAGTGTTCCAAATGTTACAAAAGGCAAAAACACATGCAATGCCCTTAGGGGATCATGTGACACAACAAAAGCTGACTGAAACAACCAAAACTCGGTCGGCGCTAACTAAAGCGCCAAATTTTGGCATTTTCAGGTTCATTCCGGTATATTCTGCTTTCTCTTGGTGTCATTCCGCCTCATTCCGGTGTCATTCTGGCTTGTTCCGGTATATTCCGGCACCATTCTTGTTCATTTTCTTTCATTCCGGTGTTATTCCTCCTCATTCCGGCATATTCCGGTATATTCCGTTCCATTCCTGTGTTTAGTAACACCTGTCCTTCTGGTTTATTCTGCCTTATTCAGTCTGTTGTCATTCCGCCTCGTTCCGGTATATTCCGGTACCATTCTTGTTTAGTCTGTCTTATTCCGGTGTCATTCGGTTTTATTTCAGAGTCATTCCGCCTTGTTTCGGCATATTCCGCTTTATTTGTGTGTCATTCCGGTTCGTTTCGGTATATTCCGGTACCATTCTTGTTCATTCCGTCTCATTCTAGTGTCATTACGCCTCATTCCGGCATATTCCGGTTTATTCCGGTATGTTCCGTTCCGTTCCGTTCCGTTCCATTCCTGTGTTTAGTAACGCCCAGGTGCAGGGTTGAATCAATGAATGTTAAATTGTAAATGGTTTGAACATCATGCCATAAATAGTTGTTTGATCATCCATGTTAGTGTAATTCCGAGTAGTCAATAGATAGTATTCTATTTCCCAACACTCGCCTTTCACGCTCATTGTTATAATAATAATAATAATAATAATAATAATAATAATAATAATAATAATAATATAAGACATTTATAGCTCCCATGCTAGAGTTCAGAGCGCTGTACAGCTATGTAAATAGAGAAATAAGATAAAAAAGACTAAAACAACTAACTAAAAAAAAAAAAACTAAAGTATTAAGTAAACAAAACATAATAACTAATTGAAAACTTGATCAAACAAATGAGTCTTCAGGTTGGATTTAAATGTTGCAAGCGACGGTGCTTCCCGTATGGCGTCTGGAAGCTGGTTCCACAAATATGGAGCTATATATGTGATGGTGGGTTCGCACACAAAACGAAAAAAAAACAATAACACACACACGCCCCTTCCCACAATTGCGCAACGCGCAAGCATGACACTTATAACGAATATAATTTTAAAGATTTTAATTTAGAAGAGGGAAAAAAAAAAAGAAACCCCAAACTTGCTTAATATTACAGACTATAATTAGGGTACCTAAACTAACGTTACTTAAATATTTGTCTACTTCTTTACAAAACTTAACGATAATACTAATTATACTAATTACTTAACTCCAGTATTTACAGTCAAACAGTTCAGTCCTGTGCCAAACTAGCAGCAAAACCCTCGAAAAGTTCTTTCCCACCACAAACTTTACTGCACCTGCGTCACTTTCTTCGAGTTTTCTCTTCTTCTTGCTTATCTCAAACTTCTTTAATTCTTTGAAGGATTTTCCTCACACCCCACCACTGACAAAGGGGTTTTGTCTTTGAATTCTTTCGGCAGCTCCCGCTAATGGCTCTTAGCAGTGTTGT
>BLFO01003992.1:1338843-1341343 GCA_014634245.1 Montipora cactus
AAAACTTACGATGCAAAAGTAATCCTTTTTCAATAAAATAACCATCCGCTTCTTCAGGGGGCTTCTGAGACACTTTACTACGGGCCTTTTCGAGTGTTACATCTGATTGCTGATCTTCCATGAGCTGGCACCTATTTCTATCCAGAATGTTATGTGCAAAATTCTCCATACGAGACTCCTGCCTCTCCTCACTTTCCGCATTCTTTTCTTCGTTCCCAGAAGGCTCCTGCTCCTCAAAGAGTGTTGGCAAAACACCTTCTATCAGACCGTTATCCTTCTTTGTCTCTTTCTGCGACAAATTTCTAACTGCGAATGAATTTTTTCGATCAATCATCTCATCTGCTCGCTTCTGCGCCTCCTCTAATGATTTTTGTCGTCTGGTCATTACGAATGCCTCGTTATGTTCCCTATCGTGAGTCAAAATATTGTTTTCCCATTGATCCAATATATTTTTCTTGCAGAGGGTCTGACCAAAAGACGACCTGCCAAGTAGACAATCAACGGGTAGCCTGCCAAATACCCCCACCAATTCCTTGCACTTTCCCTGTTCACTCTCAATTTCTACCCAGGCTAAAGGTATTACCAGCCGTTCGCCTGCTGCGGTTAAGACAGTAATCTTTTCACCGGACAAAGATGCATCGCTAACGTATCTTTCATAAACGAGGGTTCTCGTACACCCAGAATCGACAACCATCTCAGCTTGTTTGCCCGAAATTCTGCCTCTAATATTGCACGCTGGGAACTCTAATTGGTCAGTCTTAAGTGGCGTCATACATAAAAGATACCCTTGTGAAGTTGTATTGCGAGTTCTTCCACAGTTATATGACATATGTCCCTTTTTACCACACTTGAAGCAGGTCACCTCAGGCTTTGCATTCCTAACACTGGGTGGAACAAATTTTTGGGGATCTACTGACTTTTGGCCTTGTTTTGGTTGCGTTGTCGACGTACCCTCTTTTACATTCAATTCCTTGTTTTGCTTAAAACCTTGCCCCCTACTAAAAGAAGCATATTTACCTGAAATTAGTGGACCTTTTCTTGCCTGAACGTGAAGATTCGCGAGATTTCCGATATCCTCGGCAGTTTTTGGCTTCTGCTCCTTCAACCAAGCTCTCAGTTTTGGACTGACTGCACCTAGGAGTCTTTCCATCACTATCTGTTCTAAGATCTTGTTAGCATCCCCAGTTGCCTCGGCAACAGCCATCCAACGGTCCAAGTACCTTCGAGTTCTATTGCCCCATTGCACGAAGTCTTCATCTGCTGTTTTCTCGGAGGTTCTAAATCTATACCTATAGTGATCTGCCGTCAGTTGATACGCTTTAATAATTATGGCCTTGCTCTGCTTGTAGTCTTGTGAGGCCGGTTCTGGAATTTCTAGGTAAATGGATTTGGCCTTTTCGGTGAGTTTGGGAACAAGATTTCCAACCCACTCCACCTCAGGTAAAGATTGGGCCTTAGCTGTCATCTGGAAAATCCTAAAGTAATCATCTATGTCTTCACTTTCACTCATTTCCCTGATTTTTATAAACTTGGGTTTTTTTACGACACTCTGTTGCCTATTCACGTCTCGAATGGTAAACTCTTCATTCTTTTGTCTAAGACTTCGCAATCGTTCCTCTTCCCTAATGGATCTTTCCTCTTCCTCACGTGCTCTCTGCCTTTCAAATTCTCTTCTCTCCCTCTCCAATTCCCTTTCAAACTCTCTTTTCTCCCTTTCGGCGTCCCTTTCGTCCTGCATTATTTTCCTACGCAGTTCTAAAACGGCTAATTCTCGCTCTTGTAATTTCATCTGCTGTTCAAAGCTCAATTCATTAAGTAATTCGGTCTTATCCTCTGTAGCACTAAAGTCCAGTTCCTTTGCCGCCGCGGGACTTTCACCCCTCATAAGTCTATCCTGCATTCTCAATTTACTTGCTAAAGTTTTCACCCCGTCTTTTCTTACAAATAAAAGAGATCTTTTCCTTGCTTCAGCTCTAAGTTCTTCTAAAGACCAAGAATTATAGTCAGGACCTTTCGCAGCCATAATGCTTATAAGTGCGGCGCTCAATTGTGTCTGAGGTGTGTGTGACTCCCACGGGAAAAGTATCCCACTCCTGACACCAAAAATATGTGATGGTGGGTTCGCACACAAAACGAAAAAAATAAATAACACACACACGCCCCTTCCCACAATTGCGCAACGCACAAGCATGAAACTTATAACGAATATAATTTTAAAGATTTTAATTTAGAAGAGGGAAAAAAAAAAAGAAAACCTAAACTTGCTTAATATTACAGTCTATAATTAGGGTACCTAAACTAACGTTACTTAAATAATTGTCTATTCCTTTACAAAACTTAACGATAATACTAATTATACTAACTACTTGACTCCAGTATTTACAGTCAAACAGTTCAGTCCTGTGCCAAACTAGCAGCAAAACCCTCGAAAAGTTCTTTCCCACCACAAACTTTACTGCACCTGCGTCACTTTCTTCGAGTTTTCTCTTCTCGGTGCTTC
>BLFO01003992.1:1343843-1346343 GCA_014634245.1 Montipora cactus
AAAAGTAGTTGGGAAGGTTATGTAAATGAACCACACCAGGGCTGTATTTCAACCTGCTTCTGTTAAAGCTCAAAAGAAATAGTTTCACTTTCTCTTACGTAGCCCCCCTCCCCCCTATTCAATGTTGGAAGGTAAGTCAACAATTTTCCACTGAAACCATTCAGTTTTGCACAACATTGAAGGAGGGGAGAGGGGAGAGAAGCAATAAAGACTTCAAAAGTGCTAACCTTCTCAACAGTTTTGTCTAGGATTGTATGAGAGTAGGAAATCTGCTTTGAACGCTTATAACTCTTGTAGTATTTGACATGTGGCTTCCATTTGTTATTCTGGACACGTTCTTATAATGTACTTTCCAATGCATAAATAAAATCTCACAATATTGAAATTTGGTTAAAATCATCGTTTTATGATTTGGATTTCAGACTTGCGTGACGTGTTCACAACGTAGCTCCAAAATCCGTTCTGTTGGGGAAGTGTTTACTAAGAATGCCATAAGTGCCATAAAAAATACATTTTTGTTGTTTGATGTTTCATATTCGTTAAAAGATAGCTTTCTTTTTGGAGGACGTTGGAAGAATGCCAAAAACTGTTTTATTTCGATCGATTTAGCAAGAAATGGTGCGAGCAGTGCGAGAGCACTTACATTACTCCCGACATCACTCCCAACATTACTCCATTTTCGAAGCCTAAAATAATGCCTTTACAGCACAGCTACAGATAAATTATTGAAACTGGAGTGTAAAGGGTTTCAAAGGAAATAGTAGTAGGACTTTGCATGGTCCTATCAGCTTTATTTTAGGTAAACTGCAACATTACTCCATAAAGAGAGCTTAAACTGAAATAATGCACCTAATTAACCTTTGTGTATACATGGTTTCAATGGAGTATTGTTGAAAATAAGTAGATACAATAACTTTTGTCCATAATCAGAAATACAGTGTACGTATTCCAGTATGCTTTACATATAACTACGTTATTGTTGCAAAATATCACATTCATTGGGCATATATTTCGCATTTTCTTATGGAGTAATGTCATGGAGTAATGTTCACATACATGTTTACTGTTCCCAAAATAGGTCAATGATTGACAGGCCATCCTACTCACGCTACTGGTGCAAAAAAAGTAATCACTGTTAATTTACTTATTTAATGTGACTCTGTTTGAAATGCACACATGACGTTTTAAAAGGCGCTGTTCTCAACTTGGCAAAGTGCAACTGACGTCCGCCATTGTAAGAGTTTAGTCCGTGAACTCGTTTGACCTTTCAAGACCAGCTTTTTGGCTTTAATTAACTATCATTTAGTTCCCTCCCCTTTCGGTTCATTTACGAAGGAATTTTCATCATGTTATTTGCTCTACAATTTAATACCATTGAGACACTAATGCAACAGGACGTCCTAACACATGTATGAAGTTGAAACCTTGCCCTATTTTTAACCAGATCAACGCCTAAAATTCACGATAACATGGCAAAAAGCAGTTAAATGTTAATGCAAACGCTAATTGTGTTTGTTTTTCAAAGGCACTGTAAACGCTAAGAAAAAAGTTGTCTTTCCAATTTAAGACCACGCCCAGATTTTTCAGACAATCATAGACAAAAGTAGTTGGGAAGGTTATGTAAATGAACCACACCAGGGCTGTATTTCAACCTGCTTCTGTTAAAGCTCAAAAGAAATAGTTTCACTTTCTCTTACGTAGTCCCCCTCCCCCCTATTCAATGTTGGAAGGTAAGTCAACAATTTTCCACTGAAACCATTCAGTTTTGCACAACATTGAAGGAGGGGGGAGGGGAGAGAAGCAATAAAGACTTCAAAAGTGCTAACCTTCTCAACAGTTTTGTCTAGGATTGTAGTCGCTGGATCGAATAGGGCTAATTGTCGAAGTCGATCGTCAATGACATCCATATCTATAGCTAAAAAAGTATGTTTTCCGCTGTTTAGGATTTTCCTGTTATAACCACATCGTTGGCAGTAACGGAAGTCAGAATCATTGGCATGACAACAATTAGGGCATCTCACAGAAGGAGCAAACAGGTTTGCAACCACGGGTAAATCCTGTAGAAGGATTAAATGGAAACATGTCTACGAATAATATCACTTTATTGCAATTTAGACATAGTGCTAGAGAATATAGTCCAAATATGATTAAAGTCGACAAACTAGTCTTTTCCTTATACTGTTCAGCAATCTTCTGAGGTATTGTAATCCAGGTCTTAGATTATTGACCTAAGTTGTCCATAGAAGATTCTCTTGGAAAATGTACCGCAAAAGCCCAAAGGTCCCCGGGGATGCCTTGATGAGGTGTCCATCCTTCTTTGGAGGGCGAAAGAAGAGCTCCAACTTCCCCTTTAATCGCGAGTCTGCATAATTTACTAGCACAGCTTTGAATCAAAGGCCACCAGTATTTCTTTGGATAAACATTCAAGAGAACAAATGTACAAGGTCTCCGATGGACTCATAGAAAACGTAGTACGGGGCCTACCAGAGTGAGAGGGGGA
>BLFO01003992.1:1364435-1369435 GCA_014634245.1 Montipora cactus
AAGGCACTGTTAGCTCGTTATGTCACCCAAATCAAGACCTTGGGTCCCGGCGACGGTCAGTTAGAATACTTCTCCCGGAAAATGATATGCCGGCGCGCAGAATAGGTGAAATCTACCTAACTTCATAAACATAATGTTGTGGTATTCGTTCGTTGGCGAGGCGGCCGCAACTTCCCGCCTTAAAATTTAATATAAATATATGTTTCTTTCATGCATGGAAATTGATGAGGAATTCTTTGCTTGGCCTCTTGGAAAGCGGAGTTATACCGGTAGTGATTTGGGAGCATAACGTATTCGTAATGTTGGACCAAAATTGAAGATTGTAAGGAAAATTGATTTCCTCGCGCGACAACAGCGCCAGGTAAGTGTAAAGGACTGGTACTACCCATGACTCACCAGGGGCGTGATATTACAAAAATGGCGGCTGTTTTTTACTGAGATATATTTAGAGGAAGACATACGTGTCACGAAGTGAAAACATTCGTGAAAGGCTAAATAGAAGAGAACTTCATGAGTAACCCATTGCTGAACCCAGACTATAAAGTGTTGGCCAACCTATAGCCCAGATAACTTTATCTCTGTTTATTATTCCATTGGTTTCATTGGTGTACCTTGTCTACTTTTGCGATAATAATATTCTTGTTTCATTCTTAGTTCGTTTGTTCCGGTTCGGTTTCGTTTTCCAATCGGTTTTTTTCCCAGTCGGTCACCACACAGGCTAAATATAAAGTGTTGTTCAGTGGAATTGAACTGATTTTATTCAAATTGGCTCTTTGATTCAGGAAAGCAATGAATTTGAGGATAAATAAATTAATAGAGCTGTGCAAGGTTAGATTACAATTCAGCACAAATATCCCTTGAATATTTTAGTGTAAGGTCTCCATTTGTTCTTACTGATGAACATACACCTATATATTCCTCAGCAACATAGTGCAGCCTGCCAGTCAACTACAGACAACCACTAGCAACACGTCAGTCTGAAGCGAAAGACAGTTGACAGGTAAGAACTGTTCACTCCACATTGTTTTCCTGTCCTTATTAGGCTAGTACGGCTATGGCACCAGTTTTTCCTTTGTTTGAATTGTTTAAGTGGAGTTTACCCTTTTTTTCTATAAGTTTAAGTCAAATCTGAACTTCCTACAGTTGTATGTCATAAATTTTATGAAGATGCCCAGGATTTGGGTTGTTTTAGGGGTAATGATGAAATGGAAGTAGTAGAATACAGTGAAGAACAAGAAAGAATTATGGAAAGCTATAACTTTCTTATGTAATCTTTATTCTTTGGGTCTTTAAGTTTTGTCTTGTGGTGTGTTTTTGTCATTATGTGGTGAGATTTGTTATTACGTGACAAGCTTTGATGATTACGTGTTGTATTCCATCGTGTTGATAAAGTTTGATTGTTATGTATTTGTTTCTATCATGTGTTGAGGTCTTCTTTTGACCTACCGTACTCTATTTACATTTCGTGTGGTGTGCTTCTTTTATGGCATTGAAAGTAAAGTAGATCTCACCATGCAGATAATTTAAATGTTATAGTGTGCTATGTAGTATAATTTCCATCTGAACTGGCGGGTGGCACACCTCATACAGTTCGATGTAACTTGAAAAGTAGATCTAACAATTCAGTTAATTTAGTTGTTATAGTGTACAATGTAGTATAATTTCCATCTGAACTGGCGGGTGGCGCACCTCATACAGTTCGATGTAACTTGAAAAGTAGTTCTAACCATGCAGTCAATTTACTTGTTATAGTGTACTATGTAGTATAATTTCCATCTGAACTGGCGGGTGGCGCACCTCATACAGTTAGATGTAACTTGTATAGTAGATCTAACCATTCAGTTAATTTAGTTGTTATAGGATACTATGTAGTATAATTTCCATCTGAACTGGCGGGTGGTACACCTCATACAGTTCGATGTAACTTGAAAAGTAGATCTAACCATTCAGTTAATTTACTTGTTATAGTATACTATGTAGTATAATTTCCATCTGAACTGGCGGGTGGCGCACCTCATACAGTTAGATGTGACTTGTATAGTAGATCTAACCATTCAGTTAATTTAGTTGTTATAGTGTACAATGTAGTATAATTTCCATCTGAACTGGCGGGTGGCGCACCTCATACAGTTCGATGTAACTTGAAAAGTAGATCTAACCATGCAGTTAATTTAGTTGTTATAGTGTACTATGTAGTATAATTTCCATCTGAACTGGCGGGTGGCGCACCTCATACAGTTCGATGTAACTTGTAAAGTAGATCTAACCATTCAGTTAATTTAGTTGTTATAGTGTACAATGTAGTATAATTTCCATCTGAACTGGCGGGTGGCGCACCTCATACAGTTCGATGTAACTTGAAAAGTAGATCTAACCATGCAGTTAATTTAGTTGTTATAGTGTACTATGTAGTATAATTTCCATCTGAACTGGCGGGTGGCGCACCTCATACAGTTCGATGTAACTTGTAAAGTAGATCTAACCATGCAGTTAATTTAGTTGTTATAGTGTACCATGTAGTATAATTTCCATCTGAACTGGCGGGGTAATGCACTTCATACAGTTCGATGTAACTTGCACCTTTTATCATGTTTATAACATCTGTTCTTTTCCACTTCATTTTATATATGCAGGTTGTGCCTACTGAAAAAGAGCTACCTGAGTTGAAGCAAGATTCTCCTCCATTTATCCTCATTGCGGGCGAACTCCCGAATTATGATGACATTTATATCGTTGCAAAAGGCGAACGAATACTAAACGTTTCGGGAGGCCACCTCGTTGCTCTTAAATGTTTAGTTTGTTTTTATTATACTCAAGTCTGCACAAATACATACATTTTCTTGCCGAAGCACGCTCTCCAAATCTTCGATTCAAACAAAATTCCTGTCAATGCGACAGAACTTGGTTCTACCTTCTGCGATCGTGTGCGATCACGATCGCAGACGATCGAAGAACTTTCTGCGATCCGCGATCGTCTGCGATCATATGCAAACCAACCTTAATGGCCCTAGGCTTAGTTATAGAAATGTGAATCTAGAGTTGTGCATTTTTTACTTAAGTAAGCGATTGTTATTTTACGCTTGAGTTTGTTACCCATCGATGTAGCGTCATGTGTAATTTTACTTATAAATTGATGATAAATAAACATAATTACACTTCATTTTATGGTTGAATTATACGTCTTTTGGTGGTAATTTCAAGTTTTTTAGATGGGGTAAAATTACACCTTCCAAAAAGGGTAGCGGGGGTGGCAAGATCACTACACCGTCATTCGGGGTAATTTTACCCATCCTTTCTGATATTATTACACTTGCTAGATGTGTAATTTTACAAGTGCAAAGTTGTATAATACCCATTTTACACTATTTTGCGTGTAAATTTACCATCCTTTTGAGAGTTAAACTACACTTTAGAAGTTGGTGTAATAATACACACAAAAAAACGGCTTGCGGGGGTGGCAACAATTTTACACCATTTTTAAGTGTAGTCTTACACTTTAATTTTTAGTGTGTTGCAATTGTTTTCCTTGGGGCTACCAGACAGCCAGTAGATAGGTATTCTGCTCCTTCATTTGAAATAGACATGGACCCACTAGACTGAAGGGGGAAAAGACTGCCCTTTTTTTGAGACCAATCCTGTAAGAAAGCGTCTGTCGCCTCCACTTCTAGATCTGGTGTCCAACTCACAAACCTGGGTAGCTGGTTTGTGAGTCGGATGGCAAACAAATTTCTAGTTTCTAAAGAAACTGTGGCAAACAAATCCACCTCCAGGGGACCCCACAAGAAATTCAAACTGTTGGGTCTGGTTAACGTTTCCAGTTGGAGGATTCCCTCTGTACCCTCGATTCCTTGTCTGCTATACCGTTCAGAGGGATGTGCTCGGCAGAGAGAGAGAGAGATGTTTCTCTGGAGACACCACTGCCAGATTTCGTAAACTAAGCTGGCCAACAGGTCTTATGCTCCTCCCATTATGTTGATGTACGAAATAGCTGTGGCAATATCCATCAACGGCTTTACTTAAATCGAAGCCCTCCTGCCATTAGTTCCAATCAATTGATGTGATAAAGACGTTCATAATGAGACCAGATTCCCCCTGTTCGTAGTCCATGGCAAGATGCGCCTCACCCTAGACGCATCCCTTTCAATTACAAGATTCTCTTTCCTCCATAGAAGGGACTTGCCATTCAAGGCTACAATATGGTCCCTCCACCAAAAAAGTTCTTTTTGAGCAGCCTGATCTAGATTTAGGAGAGATTGATAACTTCCACCTTTCTTTTAAGCCATATTTTTGGCTTTCAGTAAGAAACGATAGTGAAGGGGGGCTGGAGATACTGCTTGTATTGAAGCTGAGAGTTTTCCCACCAGACGAGACAAAACTCTGCTCTAAGAATCTCTTTTGACGTATTTTATTATGATACAGGGACATTGTGACAGAATTTACCAGGAAAACAAGAAATTCTGGGTCCTGGGTGGGATTGAATAATAATTTGTCCTCTTTTATAACAAACCCCAGGCTGGATAGCAGGCTGACACTCAGGGTAGAATGCTTTTTAGCTAGTTCCTTGGTTCCTGACATTATCCGGATGTCGTCTATTTAAATGATTAATCTTATCCCCATATTTCTCAACTGGGCTACTACTGGTTTGAGAAGCTGGGTGAAAACTCGGGGGGCACTCCTTAGCCCAAACGGAAGACATAAAAACTCCCAAAGAGTGTCCCGCCAAATGAAGCGGAGAAATTTCTGGTGAGGAATCCAAATTGGAACAGTGAGATAACCATCCCTTAGGTGTACTTTGGTCAAAAAATCCTTCGAATTTATAAAATCCCTGAGCATTGGTACACCTTCCATCTTAAAATGTTGGTATTCTACAAAGTGATTTAGACCCTTGAGGTTCACCACATGTCTGTGGCCTCCTCCATTTCTGGGGGGACCGTAAACAAAAAGCATATAAATTGATCTGAGCTGCTGGGAGTTTTTTGTTGAAGTGTAAGAAATTCTTG
>BLFO01003992.1:1376935-1386814 GCA_014634245.1 Montipora cactus
TCGATCCGGTGTTGTGTTTTACACGAAGGGTCGATCTGGCTGATATGTCTGAGGTCTGAAGATTTAAGAAACGAACTTTCTCAACCATAGACCAGCCAGTTTGGAAAAAGAATTTTTGACAAGGACCGGAAACTGACAATTTCAACGGAAGTCGTGCAACAGTATCTTTAACGATATATTATAGCTGAATGACAAGGGAGATGAGACAGATTCCCAACTTTAATACGAAGTACAAATTAATATAATTATACCATGAATGTACATTATTTGTTAAGTACCATGTACTATATTGTGGGAAAAGAATTCAAGGCAGTGAATCCCTTCCAGCGTGCCCTCATAACTCCGTCTAACTCAATAGACGCACGCTATGCATGAACCATTTCTTCACGGGAAAACTTCAGTGGAAGTCTCGGGATTTTGAAGAAGTAGATAAAGGCAAATTAAAGTCTTGAACCAAAAAAGGGTACACGAGTTTTCCCTTGCGTGATAATTTTAAAAGATCTGTGTTGGAGAAGCAATATGAAGCTAGACCGCTGGCATGTGTTAATGTTTAATCGAAATTCAAGGAGAAGTCTCAAGGTGACATCAATGGCTTCGCCTGCTTGAACAAATATGTTCGCCTGCTTGAACAAATAACAATACCATTAAAAGTGTTCCACGATAAACAAAAATTAATATTAAAACCGCAGATTCCCTTTAAGTTAATAATGAACCATTAGTGTACATATTTCTGTCAATGAAAACGGATTTTTCTCTTAAAGCGTCTCATCACATCTATTAGAATCTTTCGAAACTTGTCTGAGTAAACTTAACTTACGGCCTTCGCGATCGAACGGAGTCATTCGTTGCGGCAACTGTGCGTAACCCTCTGTAATAATACTGGCCTTATTAATGCATCATTAAATAAAACATACGATGAATTTAGATAAAAGCAAGTAAAACATGAAAAATATAAGAGGAAAAGTACAATTAAAATACTTTGGGTATCGCACTAAAAACTCACGCGAACACAAGAATTTGTGGTACCTTAAAGCGATTCATCGCTCGAGTACAATGGCTATTGATCGTAGCCATTGACACAGGGACGGTGGAGCATATCTGGTACTGGGGATTGCAGGGGGTTCGGGGGGAATTCTCCGCCAGAAATTTTTGAAATCCTGACGCTGGGGTTGTTTTATTTCTTATTGGTTGCTTTGTTCATTTTGTTTCGCTTTTCCTTCTGTTGGTTTTCTTTTCTATGTTTTATGGGTTTTTTCAATCATTTTTAATTTCTTATTTATTTTGGCTCTAAATTGGGGGGCTAAAGACAACCTCTTCCCCCCCCCCACCCCACCCCCGGCTCCACCGTCCCTGTGATATCAGTGAGTAATTGGGATAGCTCATATCATTAAAATTTTCTCGAGTTTGCGCCTAGAAGCTGCATCTCTGTGCTCTTCATGGTTGAGTAGATTACTTTGGAATGGCAATAATTGAAAGGCTGCGATTCTGCACACCCAGACCGGATCGGAGATGCATCTATAACCCACCAGATAACCGAAAATTATCCTATGCAATTCGGTAGGGAAAAAGTATCCTATGTAAAGTATAGCCCTTTTCAAAAATTCAATGAACCTAACTCGGTTTGCAAGTTCAAATTGTCTAAGAGAAATTCACCATGTCAACCGTCGGGAACCCTTGTAGCAGGATCTATTCGGATACCTTCAATCTTCCTCTTTTGGTATCAATAGGATACGAATAATTAATTATCATCCTCCTTACAGCTTATATCGCTGAATGGCAAGGTAGATGAGTGAGATTTACAACTTCAATACGAAGGAAATTCAAATTCATTATATCATGCATGACGGTATGCCATCTGTTAAGCACTATATATTATCGTGGAAAAAGGACTTAAACTTAATCTTGTCAAGCCCTTCCCCCGTATTGCACCTATAACTCCGTCTGAGTCTCGGAATTCTGAAGAGGTGGATTTTAAGCAAATTACATCTGGAACCAAACCCGATAGTCGAGTTTTCCTTGCGTGATAACATTTTAAAAGACCTAGCTGTGTTGGTGATGAAATATGATGCTAAACCGCCGGCATGCGTTAATTTTTAATCGAAACTCAAGAAGAAGTTTCAAGGTGATATCATTGGCTTCGCCTTCTTGAACAAATAAAAATACCAATAAAAGTGTTCGACGACAAACAAAAATTACCATTGCCTCTAAGCTAATAATGAACCATTAGTGCAGTTATTTCTGTCAATGAAAACGGAATTTTCTGTTACAGCGTCTTATCCCATCTAAATATTTCCGTCCGAAGGAAGGGCTACGAAGAGATTTTTCTCGTTTTTCGCACGCTCTGCAATATTGGTCAACTTGCAAATGTTTTCTTTGTAATATAAGCCAATAAAGAAGTCATTTGCAATTAGAATCAGATTGGCTCGTAATCTCAGCTATATAATTAATGTATTTCTCAAGAAAACTCAAAGTTATTTGCAAAGCTTTAATTTATTCTTCAGTACTAAAGTTAGCGAAGTAAGATTGTATTTAACAATATAAAGTATCCACAGAAACCCGTCCTTTTCAGCACATAGTAAACACAAGAAGACTAAAATATCCATCGAAAAATACAAGGCTTGTAAAGACCTTGTGAGTAAAAATTGAAGCAAATAGTTTACCTCGAATTTGCTACCAAAGAATTTGGAAAAAACGATTATCTGGACACGAATAATTTAAGACAAACACTCTCTAAAGAATTAACATGGATATCTCCTGGAAATTGGAAATAGAGTCTCTTCAAATAAACTTCAACCCTTATTCCAATTTACCACTTCTCATTGGTTCAAACTCTAAGCTGTGACGTCCAATGAACATTTGACTGGCGTTTTAAAGGACACTCCATCTGCGGCCAAGTACGTAAATATTTACCTCATTTCTTTATCCTTTCTAAGTCTCCGAATATCTGCGATCATAGTACAAGGCCATGGGCGCCGTATTTTATTTGTATGGTGCCTTTCTCCTGTTCGGTTTCAACGTTGTCTCTACCTGTCCAGACGGTACGTTTTTAGTTTTATTTTTGAAGGGCTTACTTTCTTCTTAATAATAAGAGGAAGTGTTATAAGCTTGCATACGTGAGGGAAGAGGTGTCCTGATGCTAGAGCTAGACCGTCACCATAGAGTGAAAAACTTGTGCATTAAGGAATTGCACAGAAGCTTGTAAAAAAACTACTAGTGCCTAATTGAACATTGCCGTCCAATTGTGCCACGACTGCTTCATATATATATACATCCAACGTACTCCGATCTAGTTAAAAACTCGATAGCTTTATTGATAACTGCATCTCGCGAATAAGTTAAGTGTATAAGAAAGAGCTGATATGAAGTATTCCATATCTACCTTTTTCACAAGAACGTCGAAAATCGTCAGTTGAATTTGTTTAATTAAACCATGGCCAGTGATGGGGGAAACCAAGAATATTACCGATTTAAGACGAGTCACTTCAGATAAAAGCTTGATGAAACCATGTTTTGGTGTTGCCAACGGATTAATACCACTATCTGATCTTTTCAAGGCCGGCACTTTCATGCACTGAATGAAAGGAATATATAATTGAAGTGAGGGTTTTTAGACAAAAGAACGGTGTGATCCTCGCACTTAACTGGACAATTGAAGCAATTGTCACTTTATAGCCACTTTCATGCACTATTGAACAAACTAGAGACGGTTGTTTTTCTGTACTTGTCCTAAATGTGTCAAGCTGTGCGCCATCTTAGGGCAAAAAAAAAACCGGACTGATCGGTAGAACACGCGGGATAGGACAACTCACAGCGAATATGGTGTTGGTGTTATTCCAAAAGTGCGCCAAACCGATATTTAAGGTTTTCGATGTTCTCATGATCACAGTCGAAATTGCTCCAGATAGAGTAAAAGGCGTCAATTTGTTCTTCCCTCGGTGCGGGATACTTAAGTTTGGCAAAAATATGACCGCGCCTGGAAGGGTTCTTTGGCAACTTTCATGTTTTAAGCAGCATTCAAATATTTCAAGCCAGAGCAGCATTAAACTGTGATTTATTTTCAACTTGGTTACAAATTGATGTGAACCTTAACTTTCGCTCTTTATTTATCTTCCGGTTCAATTCATGGTGTTATTGCTTCACGCTCGTAAACCGAACTAAAAAGGATCCCGAGTTAACTTAACTTACCGACTTCGAACAGATCATTCGTAGTACCTGTGCACGACCCTTTAGATAACGTACAACCCACTAGATAACCGAAAACCATCCTATTTAATTCGGTACGCAAAAAGTACCCAGTGAAAAGACTTATCCCTCAAATATCGCTCAGTGTACCGGTATTCAGTCAAAATTCAATGAACCTAACTCACTTTGGAGGATGAAATTTTGAATTAGAGAAACTGACAATTTCAACCGAACTCTTGCTGGATGACAGGGATGACTCGGATTCCCAACTTTAATAAGAAGTAAAAATTAATATAATTATACCATGACTGTACATTATTTTTAAAGTACTATATACTATCGTGGAGCAAAGACTTAAGGCAGTCAAACCCTTCCCGCCTACCCTTATAACTCCGTCTAATTCCATAAACGCACCTTAATAAAAATCCTTGGGTGAAAGTTTCGTGATTTTGAAACAAGGTGGACTAAAACCAAATTACATTTGGAACCAAAACTGGTAGTCAAGTTTTCCTTGTGTGATAATTTTAAGGACCTGTGTTCGAGAAGCAGTATGAAGCTAGTCCGCCTGCACGTTTTAATGTTTTAACGAAATTCAAGAAGTTTTAAGGTGATATCAATGGCTGCGCCTTCTTGTAAAAATAAAAACACCATTAAAAGTGCTCCACGACGAACAAAAATTGATATTAAATCCTGGGATTCCCTCTAAGCTAATAATGAACCATTACTGCGCATATGTATGTCAATGAAAACGGAATTTTCTCTTACAGCGTCTTATCCTATCTCTTAGAATCTTTCCAAACCCGTCTCAGTTAACTTAACTTACCGCCTTCGAACGGAGTCATTGGTTGCGGCAGCTGTGCATAACCCTCAATAATATTAGCTTTATTAATCCATCATTAAAAACAACGTACGATGAATTTAGAATAATAAAATTAAAACATGAAAAATATGAAAGGCAAAGTGAAATTAAAATACTTTGGGTATCGCAGAGTAAAATCCCACGAGAACATCACTTTTTTTTTTTTTTTTAATGCAACTAGCCCTTGGCACAAGGACATATCAGTGCGAGAATATGGGACCTTAACACGATCCATCGCTCGAGTACAATGACTATTTGTCGTATCCATTGATATCAGTGAGTAATTGGGACAGTTCGTATCATTAAAATTTTCTCGAGTTCTCACCTACAAGCTGCATCTCTGCAGGCTAGTCTTCGGAATGCCAGTAATTGAAAGGCTGCGAATCTGCTCACGCTGCAGACCTTCAACCAGGTATTTGGGGATACCACCCCAGATTGGAGATTCATCTGTAAAATAAAGTATAACCCACCAGATAACCGAAAATCATCCTACGCAATTCGGTACAAAAAAGGTACCCTATGTATAGTGTAGGGCTGTTCAAAAATTCAAGGAACCTACCTTAGTTTGGAGAACGGATGATTTTTTTTTTTTTCAAATTGTCTGAGAGAAACTTACAATGTCAACGGTCGGGAACTCTTGCAACAGGATGTATTCCGATATATTCCGATCCATTGCGAACAATGTGACAAAGGTTATGTGGGCGAAACTTCTCCGCTATTAGAAACTCGAGTTAAGGAACATCTTTCTAGGAATTCGTCAGCTGTTCATGAACATCGCAAGTTCACGGGTCATTCAGTGGATTCCAGCAAAACAAAAGTTCTTGCCACGGAGAATATCACATTCAAAAGCCGCATAAGGGAGGCAATTGAGATAAGACTACGTAAGCCGTCTTTGAACAGAGACAATGGCTTCCAATTAGCCAGCATCTATAAAACCATCCTAGCCCTCTCGAGATCATTATATAACCCTTCTTAACATTTAAATTTGCATTGTGGCTGACGATGTTCGGTGGATCCGAACGAAATATCCCAATTTTAAGTTTTTAACTGCGCTCTGAGTACCGAAATTTTCTTATTTTTTACAGTTTTAATCATTCAAAAGTGTTCCACGACAAACAAAAACTAATATTGCCTCTAAGCTAATAATGAATCGTTAATGCAGTTATTTCTGTCAATGAAAACGGAATTTTCTCTTACAGCGTCTTATCCATCTAGATATTTCGCTGCAAAGGAAGAAACAAGAAGAGTTTTTTTCTCATTCTTCGCACCGCTCTGCGATATTGGTTAACTTGCACTTGTTTTCTTTGTAATGTAGCGCCAATAAAGAAGTCAATTGCAATTAAAATCAGACTTACTCCTAGCTTCAGCTATATAGTTAATGTGTTCAAACTTTAATTTATTCGTCAGAACTAAAGTTATTAAAGTAAGATTGTATTTAAGAATATAACTTATCCACAGAAACCCGACCTTTTCAACAGAATAGTGTATATATATTAAGAACGCAAGAATATCCATCGAAAAAAACAAGCCTTCTAAAGACCGCGTGTGCAAAAAATGGAAGCCAATAATTCACCTCCAATTTGCTACCAAGGAATTTGGAAGAAACGATTATCTGGACATGAAAAATTTAAGACAACCACTCTTTAACAAATTAATATGGATATCTGCTGGAAAGAGAGTCTCTTTAAATAAACTTCAACCTTATTCAAAGTTACCACTTCTCATTGGTTCAAACTCAAAGCTGTGACGTCTAATGAATATTTGACTGGCGTAACATTTTGACAAAAGCTGTACGACGGCAAGTGAAATGACTTCATTTCTTTATCCTTTCTAAGTCTCCGAATATCTGCGATCATAGCACAAGGCCATGGGCCCCGTGTTGTATTTGTATGCTGCCTTTCTCCTGTTCGGTTTCAACGTTGTCTCTACCTGTCCAGACGGTACGTTTTTAGTTGTATTTTTGAAGAATGTACTTTCTACTTAATAGTAAGAGCAGGTGTTATCAGCTTGCATACTTGAAGAAAGAGGCGTCCCGCTGCTAGAGAGTCCGTCACCATGAAGTGAAAAACTACCGACACACGAACATTGCCCGACCAATTGTGCCACGCCTGTTTCATACATATATATAAATCGAGAGAGAGAAAGAGAGAGAGGGCTGTGCGAATTAAAACACAGCTACACGATAATTGCCCCACAGGCCTGTTTCGCAAGCATTAAAGCCTCACTCTTCAGGGATTTTATTCACACTGCTGCGCACTAATTTTTATATCACAAACACTACGTAAATTTACATACATGTTGCTGTTTAGGTGCTAAGTTAATTGTTCTGTTGTAGCGCCTTCGCTCGGTGCCTGCATGATGATACTAACTCGTTTCTTTTGTTCAATATACATCGCTCCGGTTCACAGATAATCACAAATTTCTCGCTCAAGCATAAAATACAACTTTTAGTTGAACTGCTATACTGTTTAGCGCGGCAAACAATTTGCCATGTAATTTCATGCTCTATGTTGTTATCTTTTAGCGACCATACGTGTTTGCTGAGTTCAGTTGAATTTCTATAGGTCTTATTTTCGAAAGATGTTTTATGATTTCTATAACGTGTCTTAAAGTCACCTGCCGTCAGACCTACGTATGTTTCAAATTTGTCATTGTCCTTTCTTCTAACCTTTGCCTGATAAACGACACTAGAAGTCAGACATTGGCCGCTTAAGGGGCACTCGCCCTTTTTACGGGGAAGAGAGCTTGGTGTTAGCGCTCTCGAGCTCCAGGGAGGGGCTGTTGTAATTCATCCTAAGCAATTCGGTACGCAAAAAGTATACTATGTAAAGGTATAGCGTTTTTCAACAATTCAATGAACCTAAGTCGGTTTGGAAGTTCAAATTGTCTAAGAGAAATTCATTATGTCAACCACGGTCGGGAAACCTTGTAGCAGGATCTATTCGGATACCTTAAATTTTCCTCTTTTGGTATCAATAGGATACGAATAGTTAATTATCACCCTCCTTAGAGCTTATATCGATGAATGACAAAGAAGATGAGTTAGATTTCCAACTTCAATAGGAAAGAAGTTCAAATTAATTAATGATACCATGACGGTATACCATCCGTTAAGCACTGTATATTATCGTGGAAAAAGGACTTAAACTTAATCTAGTCAAGCCCTTCCCCCGTGCACCTATAACTCCGTCCGATGAGTTTCAGGATTCTGAAGAGGTGAATTTTAAGCAAATTGCATCTGGAACCAAAACCGGTAGTCGAGTTTTCCTTGCGTGATAATATTTTAAAAGACCTAGCTGTGTTGGAGATGAAATATGATGCTAGACAGCCGGCATGCGTTAACTAACGAATGCACTTTTTTTCATTGTCTAAGAGAGAAACACAATGTTAACGGTCGGGAACTCTTGCAACAGGATCTATTCGGATACATTAAATTTTCCTCTGTTAGTATCAATAGGATACCAATAGCTAATTATTCTCCTCCTTACATTTGATATCGCTGAATGACAAGGAAGATGAGTTAGATTTCCAACTTCAGGAGGAAAGAAGTTCAAATTAATTAACGATACCATGACGGTAAACCATTTGTTAAGCACTATATATTATCGTGGAAAAAGGACTTAAACTTGATCTAGTCAAGCCCTTCCCCCGTGCACCTATAACTCCGTCCGATGAGTTTCAAGATTCTGAAGAGGTGGATTTTAAGCAAATTGCATCTGGAACCAAAACCGGTAGTCGACTTTTCCTTGCGTGATAATATTTTAAAAGACCTAGCTGTGTTGGAGATGAAATATGATGCTAGACCGCCGGCATGCGTTAATTTTTAATCGAAATTCAAGAAGAAGTTTCAAGGTGATATCATTGGCTTCGCCTTCTTGAACAAATAAAAATACCATTAAAGGTGTTCGACGACAATGTAAAGTATACCGATTTTCAAAAATTCAATGAAACTAACCCGCTTTGGAAGAACGGATGCACTTTTTTTCATTATCTAAGAGAGAAACTCACAATGTTAACGGTCGGGAACTCTTGCAACAGGATCTATTCGGATACATTAAATTTTCCTTTGTTAGTATCAATAGGATACCAATAGCTAATTATTCTCCTCCTTACAGCTGATATCGCCGTTCCCCCGTGAACCTATGACTCCGTCCGAGTTTCGGGAATCTGAAGAGATGGATAAAAAGCAAATTACACCTGGAACCAAAACCGGTAGTCGAGTTTTCCTTGCGTGATAATATTTTAAAAGACCTAGCTGTGTTGGAGATGCAATATGATGCTAGACCGCCGGCATGCGTTAATTTTTAATCGAAATTAAAGAAGAAGTGTCAAGGTGATATCATTGGCTTCGCCTTCTTGAACAAATAAAAATAATATATAGATTTAGCCCAGCCTAAAAGCGGAACTCCCGGCTTCTTTATTCTTACTGGCTGTAGGATTAGTGAAAATAAAAGGCTTTGGAACTGTCCGCCTTTTGGTTTTCCCGGATATTGCTTAATTATGTCATTTTCTTCGCTGCCCAACTAATGAATTCCACGCTTAATTTAACCTGAAAAACCGACTGATCGCATGAATCACGAAGGGATGAGTGTGATATCGGTTTTTCCAGCGAAATCTACTGTCGAATTCACCAGTTAGGTTATTAATTTTTCTTGAATCGCAAGAGTTTGAAAAAAAAAACAAGCAAATCCTCAGCAAGCGAACGGAAAAGGAAAGAAGCCATTTCAGAGTCAACTGTCAAAAGCCAGCGAATAGGAATCACGCTAAAATTAGAAATCACAGACGTACTATAGCTCGTGATGTGACAGATCGTACTTTATTTATTCCACTTTATCTCT
>BLFO01003992.1:1389335-1411835 GCA_014634245.1 Montipora cactus
CACTAGTTAGGCAGCGAGGAAAATGATATAATTAAGCAATTTCCGGGAAAACCCATAGGCCGACAGTTCCAAAGCCTTTTATTTTCACTAATCCTATAGCCAGTAAGAATAAACAAACCGGGAGCTCCGCTTTTAGGCTTGGCTAAATCTATATATTATTATCGTGGAAAAAGGACTTAAACTTAATCTAGTCAAGCCCTTCCCCCGTGCACATATGACTCCATCCGATTTTCGGGAATCTGAAGAGGTGGATAAAAAGCAAATTACACCTGGAACCAAAACCGGTAGTCTCGTTTTCCTAGCTTGATCATTTCAATATACCTGATGTAAAAGCAAAAGAATGAAGACTTAGACCACACGGGCAGGTGTTATCTTTTAATCGATATAGTAGAAGTTTCAATGTTGAAAGTAGAGTTACGCCTTCTTTAACAAATACAACACCTTTTAAAAGTGTTCCACTACAAACAAACTTGAGATTCTATCTGGGCTAATATAGAACCATAAGTTCAGATACTTCCGTTGATAAAATAGATGATATTTTATGGCCGCGCCGGGTTACGAATTTTATCTTCAAGTTTTATCACTCGTGAGAGATACTTTCAGCACTCGAAGATAAAATTCGTATCCCTACGCGGCCATGTAATGATCTTTTTATTATACAGATATTGATGAAATGTCTAGATTTAAAACAACTTGTTTTACTCATTTTTGAAATGATGAAAAAGTGGTCACCAACTGCTAAAACACGCATGTTGTGTAACATAAAACAAGATATGGAAGTTACGACAGACAAATCATGATAATGTAAAATTGTGCCATAAAAACGTTAATGTAGTAGAGAAGAATTATATTAAAGCACAAAGGTATCTTACAATGAAGGGCAGGCTCGCGTTTTATTGGCTAATCGTGTTCATTAACATGACAACACCTATATTCTCACATGTGAAAGATAAAAATTATATGTTCAGTGCGCGCAGTGAAATTATGATTTTTTCGCAAGAACGAAAATCCTAGTATTTCGTCAGTATAAAACTGAATATTCGCGTACAGTGTCATCCCATCTAACCTTTCCAATCCTGTCTCTTTAGTAAAAAAATCGTTGGTCTAACATGTCGCGAAAAAAAAACTGAGACATTTCCTGAAAGGAAAAGTTTCAAAACAATTCCGCCTTTAGGGTTTCAATGCTACTTTCATATATTTATCGGACTTTTAATTTGTTCCCAAATCGTCCATGTTAAATAAACAGAACGTGCGTCCGTACGTCGGGATTGTAGCTTGAAACTTACAAAATCCACCATATTTTGGCATTTTGATATTTCTAACATTGTAAAAAATGTTGTCGCTTGGTTCCATTCTCGTCATCTTGACTGATAAAGATCTCAAGTTTCCCATTGTTGAAGGTAAACTCTATTCTTATTCAAATCTTTCCAGGTGATTGTCGGGAACTTGCTTTTCCAGAGTTCTTCTTCTTTGCGGACAAGCGTCTGGTGAACAATTCCATTGAGAGTTTACAAGTGAACGATTTTGATATGTGTCAGTTGCGATGTTACCAGAACCCCAACTGCGTCAGCATTAATTTCAACTTCAATCAAGAAAGCCAGGGAAATCACAACTGCGAGCTGAACAACGCCACACATAAAAGCCATGAAGATGAATTTGACGCAAATACGGGTTACGCCTACCACGGAACACTTGTACGAGCAAAATTTTCATTTATTTTCATCTTAATCTACCATTTTTGCTCTTTTTTTTCCTAAGTCATTTTGTCCTTCTGTGGCAACACTACTAATTCTCTCAAAGCCTAGTTTTCACTATAAATCAGGCGAGCGCGTGCGCAGGTATACGCAGTTTATGCCAAGTGAAAACATGAACATAAGGACATGCAATAGAACGCCATGTTTACCACTTTCAGAGCACCTCTCTCGGGTCTTTCAATAAAGCAGCAGAAACTGGAAGAATTGCTTTAAGCGGTCAGAAACGATCACAAGTAGCAAATTTGCATGTGCGTATGAAGTGTATCGTTTTCCCGTTGCATAAAAATAGCGAAGCATGAGCGCAAGAGCGCAAGTGAAAAAACCAAGGATCTTTCTAGACGAGGTTGCGTGCAGTACCCTTAATTATTATTTATTCGGAATTGTGCTGTTAGTAGGTTCCAGTCGAAGATTAATATCACCTGTTGTTTTAATTTTTGTATCCTCCAAATGGGGGAAGGAGGAGGGGGGGGGGGGGGGGGGGTAAAGAAACGTCGAGATGAAATGAATTGAGGTTAACATACCATTACATTTAGAGTTATTACTTGGGTTCTTGGAGGTGGAATTGAATTACCTATCAACAATGTGTGTATTACATTTACGGGAGCAAGAAACACAAAGTGCAAGTGAGGAAAGGAATTCGCAAGGCTCAGATGTCATTGTAGGGAGGCTACAAAAAAATCTGTGCGTATGCATGGATTTTAAATAGCTCATTGCTCTGTTACTCCAAAACATTGTCATTGGACAGTTGTGTTGGAAATGAGCAGTCGAACAGAACTCATAGTTGTGTTATATATGCATGAATATTTGTTTCTTTTTATAGTTTCATTATAATTTAGGTTATAAACTCCACAGCCACTTGTTTATGCCTATAACTTTTTTTTGTTTGTTTGTAAAGAAACGCAAAAGGAACGCCTTTACACAATAGATAAGCCTATATATGAGGAGGGGGCTGGGAAGCCTACATCCGGGATAATATTTTTGTTAGCAGACAGATGGACTTATATATCCAGGGGCTTATAACCGGGAGGGCACTTTAACGTGGGATTTTATGGTATAATCGTTTTTGTATTTAGGATGGCCAACGTCTTTTGTTATTGAGGATCTGTTGCCGATACGGTTAGGGTGAAGGACTTGACGAAATATAAGGGATCGCTACGACCGTCGGCTGGAGTAAATGTGGGTTATTACGTTATTCACTCCTTGGCTACGACAGACCTTTAGCGGCCAATGTAAAGTGCAAACTAATTAAGGTGAAATACAGGCTGACGATAAAAGGACTCTGGGAAAAAAAAAACAACAACAACAACAAAATCAAAACCAGTAACTAAGGCAAATATTTGTCCTCATCTGTCCTAAACATGGTTTTCAGCGTAATGAGGCATAAGGTTTCAGTTGGTAAAAGGTAAGCGTTGTTTCATTCTGAAGTCTGCGTTTTTACCATATTTATTCCTTCTCGGCTGTGTAACAACCAGAAGTCCATGACCTAGAAATGTGAATCCCTCCTATTTCAGTTGGAGTTGACCCATCAGATTACGGTGTTATATAAATTTGGAATACAGGTCTGACGACCACAAGCCTTCTCATTGGTCCATTCAAAAATGTATAACTATTAGAGGGTGATGTGAAGTGCTAGTTTTCTACCCATATGAACCATGTGAGCGTTAGCCCTACTGATGGAAATGGGCCCTCACAAGGACAGAGAGAAACTCTGACCAGGCCTGGTCAGAGTTTTTTCTCTGTCCTTGTGTGGGCCCATTTTCATCAGTAGGGCTACCGCTCTTATGGTTCATATTGGTAGAGAACTTGCACTTCACATCACCCTCTAATAGTTAAGTCTGTTGAAATATAAGTGCTACACGGCCAACGTTTGCAAAAACGTAACCCTTCCTTGTTCCTTGTACTTGTACATAAAAATAGGTAGCTTCGAGAGAGATTGACCAAGCTAAACGTAAAACAACAGTAGCCGGTCAAAAAATAAATAACACCGTAAACTGAAAAGCTGCATTGCATTGAATATTGAAACACCTTGGTTATGGACTCTTGTATTAACTGTTTTGATTGGTCGTTAAGAGCCCCCATATTATACTCAGCTAAGTAAGATCACACCCCTGAATGGAATGTTGTAATCTTTTCTTTTTTCTTCCTTTCCAGAACGCTTGTGATAAAGTCTACTGTGCAAACGGAGGCACCTGCCAATCTGGATTTACAGAGAAAGGCTATCGTTGCTTGTGCCGCCTCGGTTTTACCTCGGCTCATTGTAAAAAAGGTATTAAATAGCTTAAATCCTCAAAATCCCGGTCCAAATTCAACCATAAAATGGGTTTATCAGCTGAGTCGATGAGCTAAATTGACCACCGCAAAGCCGGAAATTTGAAAGTAAGCCCTTCGTCAACTAGGGTTGTTAGCATTTTATGTAGTAAATGATAGAGCGTCGCCATTGATGGGGATATAGCAACGTGGATAACAAGAATTAATTAAATGAAAGAAAAGCGTTCGTCAATTCCGTGGGAAGAGAGGGAGCCGATTAGAAAATTTCGGCTTTCCGCGTTGCTGTGGCGTAGGGAAAGGCCGCCGATCACCTAATGTTGGCTACAATGATTAGGAAGGCTGAGGTGTCGAGTGACTGATAGCGGTTTCGATGCTTCCTTTTTTTTTCCACGTCTCACAGATGTTCGCAAAAGCGGTCTTGTAGTCTCCATCCAGTCGCCCATGTGTGTCTTTTTTGATAATGTGCGTGTTATGCAATAGATGAGATTTGCAGGGATGCGGGTGAAACGGTCAATGATTAAAATTTATCGATTTATCCATATTCAGCCGTGCCACGTCACTCTTAGTAACAAACTACATGAAACATGAAACAGTCACAACACAGTAGCATTCTATTATTAATGAACGAAGTGGTGTGTGAAATGAGTCATATACTGAACTGTGGATATGAAATCAAGTAAAGCTATGATCCGCAGTTAAGTATATGATTCATTTCCTATATCATTTTGTTCATTGATTCATTTCTCTCAGAAACCTTAGAACCCACAAATGACCAGCTCCCAACGTCAGTGGCTTCATAGCTCAGTTGGTGAGAGCATCGCACCGGTATCGCGAGGTCACGGGTTCAAACCGGGGTTTTTCAACTCCCTCAACCCCTTCGGATCCGCCTATGATTTCAATCATCGTTTTTGGGGGGTTTCTTGCGGTACTTTACAGGTATTTATTGTTGCCAATTGAAAGAAAGAAGTGACTTTACTAATTTGTTGGCTGTGTTCCCAGATATCAATGAGTGTTCAACAGGAAAACATGACTGCAGCCATGTCGCCGTGTGCAACAACACCATTGGTTCATATAACTGCACTTGTAAGGAAGGCTATGTTGGAGACGGACGAAACTGCTCAGGCAAGACTATATACCATTTGGCTGCTCAGTGGCGAATAATAGTTCCTTATCACTTCAGAGCTAATCAATCAGAACACGTACAAAGCACCAACTGTGCGAATTTGTGGTGTATAAAAGCAAGCCATAATGCTTACCATTATTGATGCAAGTTGACGTTTTTCTTTCGCGTTTTAATTTCTAAAGAGTGAAAAAAATGATTATAATCTATCCAGTTATCAACCCGCAAAATATTGTGTTCAAAGAAAGGTTATTATTATTAATAGTAATAGGACTGAGTACAAATCAGAGATTAATCGGGCGAGTAGTTGAAATTTCAAGCTAACTATTACAAAATAAGAGAAGATGACGGTGATAAAATTTTTATAGCTTGATCAACTTTTCTTAAGTAGTTGCTTTTTAATAGCTCTGAAAAAAGATAAGAATTCAAGTACAAGTAGGGCGCGCTTGGACTGGGTGGAGTCCGATTTGGTCTGTAATCGTACGACTGTTTTATCATTAGTATGATAATAGACCGAATTGGACGACACGAAGTCCTGTGACCAATTAATCATAACCATTGTAATTTCCGAGGAAACAAATGCATTTTTTTTTTACTGTCTAATGTTACAAATTCCTAAAGTAAAAAGATACTTATTAATTCGTTGGCTTTGTTCCCAGATATCGATGAGTGTTCAACAGGAGAGCACAACTGCAGCCATGTGGCCGTGTGCAACAACACAATTGGCTCATATAACTGCACTTGTCGGGAAGGATATGTTGGAGACGGACGAAACTGCTCAGGTGAGACGTCGTTCAGGATGTTTCTTTATTCTGTACGTTTACAAGAAATTGTATTTCTTCATTTAAAACAATGACAGTCAAATTTATCACATCCTCATTGGCTGGCCCAGGAATGGACAAAATTAGATGCACGTTCAAATTCGATATCGAACGTGGAGTGTCCCCTTTAAGGACGTTCGCGCTAATTGTTTGTGCGCAGTATTACTGCGCAGGTAACGCGACTGTAATATGTCACGCATTACTTCGAGCATTAGTAAAGTTAAGGTTTTAAAACCTTTGCAAAAACCGTGGACGATAAGAGTTGCACAGCGTTGGATCAGAGACTACCGCACGACAGATATGTTTTATCAGTCGCGCACTAGTCTACTTGACTTTCAGAAATACCCTTCAAGCATTAGTGAAAATAACATGGCAACAGAAACGCCGGGAAAAAATCCAGGCCGGCAAAAGAATGGCACATTCATTTCCGACTCATCATGAGACGTTAAAGAGAAGTGAGTGGGAGGGTGGAAAAGCTCTGGAAAAGGTAGCTGATCGAGTAGTGGCTGAAAGTTAGGAAAACTCGAGGACGGGCCGTTGTGTAAATTTATTGCGCTTGTTTTTTTTCAAGTGTTTTTATTACCCTACGAATTGAAGTCCAAAATGAATGTATGTTTTTCTTAAGGTCTTTTCCTTTACTTTCGTGAAAATAGAGAAAAATTGTATTTTCGTTCTCGTCCGCTTGAATAGTGCGGACCTGCGAGGAAACAGCCAGCGATAAATTTAACAAACACCACACTCTAGAAGATGAGCATGACGGCAATGGAGAGATATTATACAAAACACTAACCAGATGAAGATGACAGCTGCTTGAAGCTTCGTTGCTATGTTCGAGAAAGTTCTTTTTTTTTTCAATAGAAACCTTTCATCTCTTCAACGATCGATCCTGTCTTGGGCTCCAGTCCTTCCCCGACAGTTCACGCAAAAACGTGACAAACGAATTTTCCAAGAGCTTGGCAACATCACATCGATTTTACTCGTTTAGATCATCGGTGACCCCCCTTTTTTTTAATTATGAATCACTTGCTTTACTTACTGTCTACAAGATATGATAAAATGAAAAAATTCCCACCGTAAGAAGTTACCCTTTTAAAAAATATTCTTCTCTCGTGCCATCGAATTCCGGTAGTGGTTGCAACGGGTAGAGCTCAGGAAAACGCTCGTCGAGGATGAACTCTACTGTTTGCGACATCCCTAGTATCTAAAAAATCCCACTCCTAAAACCAATGCACTGAGACCTTCACTCTTACAGTTTATTTTTGTGATTTTCGATGGATGAGCAGATGACGCTGCATCTCGTTATTGTGACTGATTTATCGAAAATAAGGCATTTTTCCACTGCCATTTTCTCCGAAAGAAAGTCGGTAACCCCCAATTTTTTTTTCATTTTTGGAGTAAGTACCTTATAAGAAAGAGAAATGAAGAAAATTTCATCGTAGGAAGATTTTGGTGCGAACGTCCTTAAGTCCAAGCATTTGCGTTATTTTCAGATAGCAGTAAATCCTGCTGTTTATCTTTACTTGACGTGCAGAATTCAAGGGTAATTTTGGGAAGTATTTGCTTTAACTCCTTGAAAAGAATAATGATAAAGTTGGGGAGAAGAAAAAGCAGGGGACTCTTCATGACTCTTCAGTTTGCATCTAATTACATGTACTTCTGGAAGTATTTGTTTTTATCACGGGTAAGAAGAGAACCATACAGCTATTAACAAATAGTAAACGGTTCAAAATGAACTATAGAATTACAGTGTCACGCAGGAAATAAGAGTAAGAGTCGCAGGAGGCGATAGTCGAGTGGACTCTACTGACTCCTTGAGTTGTTAGCAAATTGATCGATTAATTTCTGAAGGGAGGTGTATTCAAAAACATCTTTCTTCTATTGTCACAGAAGAAGTAGAGCTGGAAAAGATTGCATGGGGATTTAACGGTTTAATGTTGCTAGGAAAGACACGGCAAGCGGTTTGATTAATTTCCAATGTAAGCAAAGGGGAACTCTTTAATATGGATACATTAATTGCAATCGGTGAGATTGAGAACGGTGACAGTCAAATGAAAACGGCACGAGAAGTTCTGATAGATAATCACCCTCAAGGAAAAATCGCAACAGCAGAGACACTTATAACAAAACCAGAGGTAGAAGAAATCCATTATGACCCTATCATCTTTGAAAGAATTACTGGAAAACGCAAGGCGTGGCTGGCCCCTCGGCAGTTGATGCCTATGCATGGCACCAGTTCTGCTCCTCTTATAAGAGTGTTTCGGTGGATCTATGCAACGCGCTAGCTGGAATGGCAAGACGCCTGTGTACCTCAACTGTTTATACGGAAAGTTTATCAGCATTTGTGGCGCGCAGGTTAAGCTAGCTGTAGGATTAGTGAAAATAAAAGGCTTTGGAACTGTCCGCCTTTTGGTTTTCCAGGAAATTGCTTAATTATATCATTTTTTCCGCTGCCTAACTTGTGAATTCCACGGTTAATTTCACCTGAAAAACTGACTGATCGCATGAATCACCAAGGGATGAGTGTGATATATGTCGAATTCACCAGTTAGGCAATTAATTTTTCTTGAATCGCAAGAGTTTGAGAAGAAAACAAGCAAATCCTCAGCAAGCGAACGGAAAAGAAAAGAAGCCATTTCAGAGTCGACTGACAAAAGCCAGTGAATAGGAATCACGCTAAAATTGGAAATAATAGACGTACTATAGCTCGTGATGTGACAGATCGTACTTTATTTATTCCACATTTATCTCTGAAAACGAGATCATTTACATTTGGATGTACTTCATTGAAACACGCCAGCTTGGCGTAGAACCAGAATCGGCTAGAAAGGACAAACTTCAAACAAGATCTCCAACAAATTACTTGTACGTGCTCTTAACAAACTTCTGTAAACACAAGCTGGTGATATTTTTCCTTATACTTTTACGAGAACTCATTGCGATTACATGTTTAGAACATAAGTGCAAAGTTTTCTTGTCACTGTCGAGGCACATCGAAAAACAGTTAGGCAAGCGGAGTAAAAAAACTTCTTGTTCGCTCACATTTTAAAGCCAAACAAACCAGCAAAAGATCGATTATTTCTGTCCAAAAAGAAAACAGATGATTGTTATTTAATTCCAGTTAACAATAAAAATTCGAGTTTCATTCCTGAGCAGAGGACAAAACGACTAAAACACTTTTTAGAAATATGCATCCACTTAAAATAACTCATCCGTAGAAATAACAAACGGTTTAGTGTCCAAGAAAAGAATTTGTGGAGTAACTTTTTCCACCAACTTTAGGCTATTACTGGTGTACCGTTTTGTCGTTCTCGTTCTCTTTCTCTCTTCTTTCGCTTCTGTTCTTCTGTCATAGGGCGTCCAGGCATCTTGCAACCTTAGTAGATTCAAAATTAAAAATCTTAAGACATACCAAAAACTGCAATTCGGAGCAAAAAGTAGCTCTAAACAAATTAAAAATAAACACTCAGCTTTAAGTTTATATCGCTCCAATGCTTGACTTGAATAACTACGTAGCCACTAGTGTGTCCTGACCACACCTATATTATGTTTAACCTGGACTGAAACCAGCGAAAGATGCAAGAAAAATATATTTTCCAAACCGTTACCTTAACACGAAAATCATCGACTGTCAAGAGCTTTTGTTGACGTAGCATGCCTGTGTAGCCGCGTCGCGCCACAGAAAGTGCGCGAAAAATCAAGCCTGGATCAGGTGTGTGTGTGTGTGTCTTACCTGGCTTGAGCCTGCGATCCAATCAACAACCAGTTTCTGGTAAGCGGTCAACTTCAAAAAAACAGCTGACCTCGAGGTCTAACTTGAGCCGGCTATATGGTCACGTGATACTGGTCAGCGGATACCTCGTTTTGACAGGTGTCAATTGACCATAACATTGATGTCCAATATCAAAGATGTATGCTGTAAACTAGTTACAATGTCAAATGGAGTATTGCCTCCTGGATGAGCTCTAAACTTGAGCCCGTGATATGGTTACGTGTACTGGTTACATTGGCATACATGAAGGGGCGGACGGACGTACGGACGTACGTACGTACGTATATACGAAAGGACGCTCACGACGTCATGGCTATAAGAGCAGATTTTCTCACATCGATGGGTTACCATACTTTCTTGACTATGGTGCTCCGCGCGCGCGCGCCTTCGGCGCGCGCGGAGCTCCGCTATTACTGAACAGACGCACGGTAAAATGGAATCTATTTGTTAAATAAAGCATTCGGCTTCTCGGAGCCGTACGAATTATATTACGTTCCTAACTCAAATCTAGCCAGTCAGCACAGGTAGAAAGCACCACCTGTGTGGTGTGTGGTGTATAAAAACAAGCAATGATGTTTATCATTCTTAATGCAAGTTTACCTTTTCTTTCGGGTTTCCTAAAGAGTGGATATTACACGAAAAGTACCGATAATATCTTCCCGCATAAATTGCGTTCAGAGATAGACTAATTAAAGGTGAAAAAGCTTGGGCAAGAGAACAAAATACAGAGGCTAACAATTTCCTGGACATTAACTTATTGCCAATCGAAAGTATAATGATATTTTACTAATTATTATTTGTTGGGTGTGTTCCCAGATATCGATGAGTGTTCAACAGGAAAACATAGCTGCAGCCATGTGGCCGTTTGCAACAACACCATTGGTTCATATAACTGCACTTGTAAGGAAGGATATGTTGGAGACGGACGAAATTGCTCAGGCAAGAATTCATTCGTAACGAATTTCAGTCTTTACGGTGAAAAGAAAAGGAATATTTACATTTTACAATAACTTAGGAGTAAGAGGAGAGGAAGTAACTTAGAAGTAAGAAGAGATCTTCAAAAATAAGAGAGACTTGTTATCCAAATGCATTGTTTAGTGATAGTTACAAGGTGCAGGCGACTCCTATTTACGATATTTAAGTTACAGGTGACGATGAGGATGATGTTGTTAAGGTACCTCCATAGCAGAATTATAAACCGACCTTTTGCAATCTTCACTCAACAACCTTATGGTACCGTTGTGCCATCTTTAATGTTATGACAATTCTTGTTTGCTCGTATTCCGTTTTTAGGTTGTCTTAAAGACTGGGTGGCAAATGACAAATATTGCTATAAACTGCTTGCGGATCGACCCAAAAAACTGGAAGATGCTCGAAAAAAATGCCAGAAAATGTTAGCAGACCTGCCAAAAATTAAATCGGGGCAGGAAAACACTTTTATTGCTGGCCTAATGATACTGACCCCTCGGACACCTTGGGTTAGGCTTGGTATTAAGCGAGAGAGAGCCAAGCTTCGTTGGTTTGACGGTATATCAGCAGAGAAGAAGAATGGTTATAACGCATGGACCAACCATGACCTGAGTAGCTGGAATTGTGCTTACGCCAAGTTGCTTGGCTCCTCTGATGTTCTAAACTGGTTTGGCGGCGAGTGCGATTACGACGACATATCACCTGCTCCCTTTCTCCTTTGTCAAAAATCGCGTTTATAAGATTGACGACTAACTTAACCTGCATTATTGCCCAGCTGAGACAATATAATGTCTTTAGTTATCGTCCTGAGTAATGTATTGAATGTATTATGCACATATATAGCGGTTTGCTTTAGACATCACATTCTCGACAGTTTGTAAGAGGGAGTTTTCAAGCATACACGTCCGGTAAATTAGTCATGTGGTGTTGTCTACTACAATTCAGCCGCAGGAAAGCAATTTAGGAGCAATTGTAAAAATAGGTAATCGTAATAATAATAATAATAATAATAATAAAATATAGAGTTAGCCAAGCCTAAAAGCGGAGCTCCCGGCTTCTTTATTCTTACTGGCTGTAAGATTAGTGAAAATAAAAGGCTTTCGAACTGTCCGCCTTTTGGTTTTCCCGGATATTGCTTAATTACAGTATGTCATTTTCTTCGCTGCCTAACTAGTGAATTCCACGGTTAATTTCACCTGAAAAACCGACTGATCGCATGAATCACGAAGGGATGATTGTGATATCGGTTTTTCCAGCGAAATCTACTGTTGAAACGGTTAGGCAAGCGGAGTAAAAAAACTTCTTGTTAGCTCGCATTTTAAAGCCAAACAAACCAGCGAAAGATCGATTATTTCTGTACAAAAAAAGTACAGATGATTGTTATTTAATTCCAGTTAACAATAAGAATTCAAGTTTCATTCCTGAACAAAGAAAAAAACGACTAAACCACTTTTTAGAAATATGCATCCACTTGAAATAACTCATCCGTAGAAATAACAAACGGTTTAGTGTCCAAGAAAAGAATTTGTAGAGTAACTTCTTCCACCAACTTTAAGCTATCACCGGTGTCCCGTTTTGTTGTTTTCGTTCTGTTTCTCTCTTCTTTCGTTTCTTTTTTTCTGTCATAAGCCGTCCAGGCATCTTGCAACCTTAGTAGATTCAAAATTAAAAATCTTAAAAACTACCATACCAAAAATACCAAAAACTAATTCGGAGCAAAAAGCAGCCCTAAACAAATTAAAAATAAACACTCAGCTTGAAGTTTATATCGCTCCAATGCTTGGCTTGAATAACTACGTAGCCACCAGTGTGTCCTGACCACAGCTAGATTATATTAAACTCGGACTGCTGAAACCAGCGAAAAATGCAAGAAAAATATATTTCCAAACCGTTACCTTAACACGAAAAGCATCGACTGTCAAGAGCATTTGTTGACGTAGAATGGCTGTGCGGCCGCGTCGAGCCACGGAAAGAGCGCGAAAAATTAAGCCTCGTTCAGGTGTGTGTCTTACTTTGAGACTGCGATCTAATCGGCTGCCAGTCCCCGATCAGCGGTCAACTTTAAAAAATCAGCTGACCTCGATAAGGTCCAACTTGAGCCCGCGATATGGTCACGTGATACTGGTCAGCGGATACTTTATTTTGACAGGTGTCAATTGACCATAACATTGATGTCCAATATCAAAGATGTATGCTGTAAACTACCTACAGTGTCAAGTGAAGTATTGCCTCCTTGATGAGCTTTAAACTTGAGCTGGTGATATGGTTACGTGTACTGGTCACATTGGCATACATGAAGGAGTGGACGGACGTTCATGACGTCATGGCTATAAAACCAAATTTTCTCACATCGATGGGTTACCATATTTTCTTAACTATGGTGCTCCGCGAGCGCGTGCCTTCGGCGCGCGCGGAGCTCCGCTAATAATAATAATAACCTACAACCACAATTTCCGGTCTGAGGCTAGAAGAATGGACTGTGTGATTGTAAACAACCAGAACAGAAAGTAGGATATTGTCGATATTGCTGCACCAGGGGATAAGAGAGTTGGTGAAAAGGAAAATGAGAAAGTTGAAAAATATCAGAAGATTAAAAGAGAAATTGCAAGGATGTGGAACATGAGAACCGTACATGCAAGTGATATCGATTGTTGTAGGATCATTGCGAATTGTAACAAAGAACTTGGATAAGTTGCTGAAAAATTCAGATCAGATTCAGTACTTCATTACTCAAAAAAATCGCCCTCTGTAAAGGAGTACGCAGATTGATTTGGTTACGACCAAGGATAAAGATTGGCTATTGAATATGTTTAGCTAATCTTAGGGTGCGTTCGATTGACCATATTCCGGAATAGGAATACATGGAATATAAGTTTAAAATCCTTTGTTTTTACGGAGATTCACATTCAAATTGTCAAACTTCTGCTAAAATGCTATTTTAAACATATTTTTGTTATCCTCGCTGCTTCGAAACGCGTCAAACATACCGTTTTCATCATCATTCCACGTATTCTCATTCCGGAATAGGGTCAATCGAACGCGCCCTTAGAATGCGAGTGGGAAAATAGTATATCCTTTATTCATTGGGGTGGTCATTATCTCAAGTTTTATCTCAGGGGGATAGACAGGGTTGAAATGAGTGAACTAGTAAAGTTCAACTTGGTAAATATGCGGTGAATTGTTTAGGTGGATTTGGCATCTTGGAAGCCAAATTGTTTCCTGTGGATGAAACTGAAAATACTTATTGACTTAAAAAATACATTAGAAGTAAGTAACTATTAATTCTTTAAGCCAAATTAAGAAAGACAAAGGTCTCTAATTGTTCACTACACTAAACTATAAAAAGCAGGTCATAGCAGATGTAGCTAGCAGTTTCAGAGTCTGCTGTGACCCATCTGCTGGGTTTAGGTATTGCACATATAATAAAGTTGATAATCACAATAAAATATGCATGATGCAAATGGTATCTAACTGTTATTGTAAGAATAAAAAAAAGCAGAACAACTCTGAGTTTGGTGCGGCCTTTCCCTTTAACTAATGAGATTGCTACATTGGCGACGAGGCTAAACCACACACACAAAACGTTCCCAATTCAAAGCAAGTACAGTCGAGCCGAGCAGAATCAAGACAATTCAAGTCAGGTTAACTGCCAGCAGCCTACGCCCTCATCTCATCTAAAAAGGACCCAAGCTAAACAAAATCACATTATCCGAGTTATATTCTTTGCCACCTTGTATGGGAAATGTACAGAGAGTGCTCTTCCACTTATGAATTTATTAGCTATTTTAACTGTTGAAAGTATTTTTAGACTACAACTTCTTAAATTCTCCCATCAGTGGCATAAAAAGCAGCTCCCAAGTATATTTGATGAATATTTTCACTATGCCAGTGATGTTCACTCTTACCATACCCGTTATGCCGCAAAAGGTAATTTTTACAAAGCACGTTTTAGGACTAACGCTGGTAAGAAAACAATATCAGCCTTAGCAGTCGACTGTTGGCGTCAATTGCCAACTGAAATGAAAAACCTCAGTTTCTTTTCTTTTCCAAAAAAAGTCAAACAATATCTGTTGTCGAAGCAAAATTAATTCAATTTGATCTTCTCCCCAGTCATTATTTATTTAGTGTAATAGTGCGTCTTTTGTTCGTTCTGTGTGTGTATAGATGTCTGCATACTCTATGATACTAAGCAGGTCTAGTGTCTAACTAGAAAACCTTACGGTTTATTTAGATGCTTGGCATTTCCCTGTATGTAACTTATATTTTAGTATCTTAGTAACTGTCTAATTTCTCTTCTCTCTTTCTAAATATAGAAAACATTGTAATGTTATATAAGAATGGAAATGTAAATAAACTATTGTTGTTGTTGCTTACCCTCGTTCGACCTTTCCAAAGATCACTTGGCACTCAATGGAAAAGGTACGTTTCGATATTCCGAAATCTCCTGGTGGCGCTAAATGTCACTAACAAGAAGCGACAACGGGCCATTTTGTTGCATTACGCAAGCGAAGAGGTGAACGATATTTTTGACACTTTACCAGACGCCGTGACAGAAGGAAAACTGATCACTGCCCTTTCAAATCACTTCACTTAAGAGTAACATGGCTTATGAAGAGTACAAATTCAGGCAGGCCAAGCAAGAATCAGGTGAAGACCTTATGACCTACTACACCAGGCTGAAACATCTTGCACAAACTTGCAAATTCGCCGATACGGATCGCGAAATCAAAAGTCAAATCGTCCAACTTTGTTCGTCGACCAAACTGTGTAAACTGTGTAGAAGTGACGTCATACTTACATATAAGATCTTTTATACATGCACAAGTGATGTCATTTTGCAGACAATAATTGCAAGAAACATGTTTGTTGTACCAAAGCTTTTCTGGAATTGTATTGCAGGTTTTACCAAAACTGGTCTTTGTTAAGTCAAAAGGTTAATTTAAAGTTTTAAACATGTTTTAGATTTTAAAATTTGCTGGAACTTTTGCACTGCGCTGCAACGTTTAGGTTGTAAGCGTATAAATAAAGTTCTTTACAAGTTGATGTAGCATGTTTAGTTTCTTGTACGCACTCCTGTTTTTGCAAACACTCAAGTTTATGCATAATAAAACAATAATTTATTTATTGAATTTGGTTTTAGCGTGATAGCGAGAATTATCAATGCTTTGGTTTAAGTTATCCACCTCAGCCTTCGGTTTTGGCAGATATCACAAGCCTTGGCCATGATAATTCTTGCAATCATGCTCGACCTCATCCAATAATAATCGCTAGAATCATGACAATAATTACAAAAAAACTGAAAGATATAGTCTGCCAATTTAAATGTACCTTAATATGATAATTTATACACATTTCAATTGACATACATTGTAGTGAAAATTAACTACGTATAGACCTGGAAGTTTGACTGTAACTAGCAATAAATCTACAGTCTCGGTCGCAAATCTTGTAACACTGACGGAAATTTTTCCCTTCTCCCCTTTCAGTGTTGATGTTTATGGGTTCCAGTGCAAGAACTAACCGGGAAACGCAACATTGAAGGGAGGGAGGAGGAGGGCTGCGTTATCAATAGCTTGGATGCGAGTTACGTGCTGTTCAAGAGAGGTGTTACAACTATTTAATGACCGAGGTTGTCTGCGTGTTGAATGACGCATTTCAGATAAGAAAATGCGCCATTACTAATGTGTTCTGTAACGGTTGTTTTGTGGGACTTTCGCAATGAAAAGAAGTTCAAGCACGTTTCTTTACTTATAAAATTGCTATAAAGAGTAGATTTGTTGCTAAGAAGGAATAATATTTTGAAGAATTACGAGAGAAAAGCTGCACTAGCGTAATGGCCTTTAAACACTGTATCGATAATGTGACACGGGCAAGAGCTTTTTACTTAAGCCGGGTTAAACGACTTTCCATTCGTAAAGTTGTTGATTTTTGTGGTATTTCAACAGCAAGTGTTGTAAGAATTTCCAAAGCAAATAGAAGCACTCCTTCGCGTTTACGAAGTTCCTCGAAAAGAGGCCGTAAGTTCAAGCTAAGTGAAAGACATAGAAGGCACCTGATTCGCTGTCTCAGGGACCTACGAAAAAGAGACGGGACGTTCACCTGTAAAAGATTAATGGAGGAGGCCGGAATTGAAGAAAGTAATGTTTCAACTAGGACAGTTACACGTTACCTAAATTCAGCGGGGTACCTATATTTGCAGACAAGGAAGAAAGGACTTATGACCGACGATGATCATAAAAAAGAGTGGCTTTTGCTAAAATCATGCAAAGAAACTTCAGCGCGGATGTTTGGAAAAAAGAAATTGCGTTCTACTTGGACGGAAAATCCATCGCATATAAGAGAAATCCTTTTGACCAAGCTATCTCACCTCAAAAACGAGTATGGAGAAAAAATAGCAAGGGCCTTGCTCATGGATGCATTGCAAAGGGTCGGAAGGAGGGAACTGGGAGGAAAGCCGTAAGGCTTATAGTCGCCATATCCTATGACAAGGGAGTGATTTGCTGTGAGCCTTATGAAAAGATGACAGGTCGCTACTTCGCCACATTCATTAATGAACACTTTGATCGATTGTCAGTCGCCTCTGGATGCAGGATGGAGATCCTTGTCAAAATTCTGCATTAGCAAAAGCGGCAATTGAGCGTGTAAGTAGCACCGTGATCAAACTGCCACTACGATGCGCAGACTTACATGTTATCGAAAACGTTTTTGCTATTGTTAATATGCACCTTCGAAAACAAGCAAGGGATCGCAAAATAAGACGTGAAATGTTTGAAGAGTTTAAAGCTCGGGAAATAGATTTTTCACCCTGCCGGTAGTAACTGTAAATCGGTTGATAGACTCTATACCAAAAAGAATGACCAGTGTCATCAGAAAGAGGGGTGGCCGTATCAAGTATTAGTTAATACTCATTTTAAAGCTCTATAGCGGACAACTGTAATGCTTTTTTTGTGTGTGTGTGTGTGTGTGTGTGTAAGTACACTGTTACACCGGTGAGAAATGTTGCTTTTGTCATTTCCCGTGTTAAATAACGTTGCAACTACTAATTTCAACTATGTATCTATACTTTTTACTCAACAATCAATTGTCTCTTTGTTTTACTTTCTATAATGTATTTAAAGCAAAGCTCTTCAAAAGAAAGTTGATAGCTACCGGTATTTTTTCTTAGATAAAGGACTGGAATTCATTGACGTTTAGAAATTGCTTCTGTAAACAATCAACATCACCATTGTGATCAGGGTACACCATGATCGTTTCTTGCAAAAGTACTTTCAATTGGTCTTCTCTGCCTTTTTTTTTTTTTTTGTACTTGAAAATAAGCACTAGAACACAACTTAACTATAGAGAGATTTTCAAGCAGTTAGCAGTTTTTTGTCCTCAAAATTTCCACGGTACACCGTGGTGTTCAGTTAATTAATTACATTTAATTAATTACAGTCTACTAAAATTATTTAGCAATGAACTGATCGCAATGGTGTACGGTTGCAAATAAGCCTAAGGAAGGCGCTTTTGTGATATCTATTATTTCTGGTTACACATGGTAACTACTACAATAGTTTAGTACGATTAAACGTCAAAGTTTTTACCAAACACAACGCTAAAATGAAGGGAAAGGATGGTGATCCTTGGCCGGTACACACTAACATGTAACCATAATTTAATTGCCAAGGAGGAGAGTTTAGGCCTGGGGATAGACAAGTTCATCAAAACAGCGTGGACAAGGTGGAACTTGCAGTTGTTCTGCCTCGCTAATCTGTGAGCTGAATGCAAACACTCGCCAACGAACACGCATCATTTCAGTCTCTCTTTCATCCAGCACACCAGCGCGGACAAAGGAAATTTCCTCCTTGGCGGTACAGAAGATGGGCGTATCCCCTTTCAAGGAAAAATCACATTTGTAATGGGTCTTGGGTGCTGGCAGGTGAACCTCTTGGCCTTCCAATAGCAATAGATCGTTTTCACTTACGTGACCGATACCCTGACAACTGTTGCTACGCCGCCATATTTGTGTACAGATATTGCAAGCAAATATACTACGTCCTTTCAAAGAAGATGGTTTTGTGCTTGATTGTCGGCTGTGGAAATAGAAGTGGAAGGGATAAAGGATTATATTTTGCCAAAGTACCTTCGATTATTGAAAATCAAGGAAAAGAAGTCAGAGATTTGTCAGAAGAAAGAAGATCGCTCTGGATTTCTGCTATTAGCAGAGACGATCTCACCTATACCATTTTGGAAAACGATCGCGTGTGTGAGAAACACTTTGTTTCTGGAAAGGCCGCAAAATGATGGGATAAATTTAACGTTGACTGGGTCCCAACTCTAAATTTAGGACATAATAAGAAGGCTGGCCATACGGATCAAGAACAAGCGGCAAAAAGAAGTGAGAGCGAGGGAACGCGAATTGGTAAAGAAGTCGGCGTTTGCTAAAAGGGTGAAAGTACTAGAGTCTGAGAGAGAGAAGAAGTTTTTCAAAGTTAACGAATCAGGGCACCAAATTTTAGATTTAAACTTCTAAGTTAGCGAAGCAGAAAGTTTAGAGAAGCCTACAGAGAAAGGAACACAAACTGACTCAAGAATGTTTGTTGATGTCGGCACCAATCGGAAAATTTTTACTACCTAATCAGCCCATCTAACATGAAACCTCCTTTTAATCGATGTGAATTTGAGAAGGACAATGAGAAAGCAAAGTTTTACACTAGACTTCCTTCGTTCCAACTACTGAACACTGTGTTCCTGCAAGTCTCTTCATACGTAACCGGCAAATCGCAGTATTTGACAACATTTCAAGAGTTTATTTTGACACTGATGAAGCTGAAACTTGACGTGCCTTTAAAAGATTTATCTTACCGTTTCAGTGTGTCACTGCCGACAGTTTCAAGGGTATTTACTGCATGGATGGTTGCTTTGGATGTCAGACTGGCCCCACTCATTAAGTGGCCTGAGCGGGAAGACCTGTGGCGAACAATGCCACAGTGCTTCCAGTTTGCGTTTGGTAAGAGGACAACCGTAATTTTTGAAATTTTTATTTGCAGGCCATCCAATCGTCTGGCCAGGACTCAGACATTCTATTCCTACAAGCATCACAATACTGTCAAAGTGTTAATCGGAATCACTCCTCAAGGAACTATTTCCTTGTTTCAAAAGCATGGGGAGGAAGAACATCGGACAAATTTCTCACTGAAAATTGTGGCATATTGAAAAAGCTCTTGCCTGGAGATCTGATTTTGGTAGATCGTGGTTTCACAATCCAGGAGAGCGTCATGTTTCAGCAAGCCCATGCAACTGGCCATTCCTGCCTTTACCAAAGGAAGAGATCAGCTTGATCCAGTTGACGTCGAGAAAACAAGACGAATTGCTAATGTACGAATTCATGTTGAGAGAGTGATTGGCCTACTTCGCGGGACGTTCACTATTTTGTCTGGAATCTTGCCAATTGACTTCTTAATATGCAAACCAGATAGACCCGAAAATGAATCAGTTCCTATGACTGACAGAATTATCACTGTATGTGCTGCACTGATTAGTTTATGTCCAGGGATTGTGCCTCTTGACTGAATGCTTTACTTGAAAAAATATATTACTAAGGAAAAGTAACACTTCAATCACCTCTCAGTTTAACAAAAATGAGGAAAATTTGGTACCCATGCTGCACCCCCAACCCCAGTAAAAAAAGATAATAACTGGAGGTGAGTGGTGAGCTAAAAAGCTAGATGATCATGGAAGGTGTGGTTTAAGTGACCAAGGTGCAGGGTTGAATCAATGAATGTTAAATTGTAAATGGTTTGAACATCATGTCATAAATAGTTGTTTGACCATCCATGTTAGTGCAATTTTGAGTAGTCATTAGATAGTGACTAACACTTCAATGACGTGTCAAACTACGCTAACCTAGATGACGGATGAAACAACTACTTGTGAATGTTACAATGTTGGAGTATGGATGTTTCCTGTGTTACACACTGACATTACCTTCATACTTTGTTGCCATTGCATGCATGGACTGTCATTTCAAAATATGTCCAGGACCAATATATTATTTTGTGCCCTGGAATACAGCATGCTGTATAAAAAAAATCAATTAATTGAATAAACAATAATGTTTATGCACAAGACATGTTGCAAATGCAGCTGCAAATACACCACAGTCACTGCCATTGCTTTGTTGCTGAACTGGCATTGATTGAATAAGGGACTGAGAGGGTATGGCAGGATGTGTTTGGCATGCTGCTTTGCTCTGGGAGGCGCCAATTCTGCCAGATCTGTGTTTAAAAAAGTTGTTCCCCTTTGCTTGACTTATTTTGTCTCTCTCCACTGCTTTAATCTGCTCCTTGGAGAGTTCAACTTTTACATCATTGCAAACCTTTAACCTTAAACCTTAAAACTTAAGCCTTAAACCTTTCCGGATAGGTTAAATCGAGATACTTTTTATCGAAAAGATCATTGATGGTAGGGACTGTGCGACTTTGAAGGAGATAACGTTCCACAAATTGAGGAATTAGGCTGAGCGCAATGGGTTTGCTGTCACTGCAATTGCTAAGTTGCTTGTAGAAGGTGTTCATTTCTGCCTCTGTGGGCGCTGGAATTTTCTTTACCGTGCTAGCATGGATTGTAAAATCAGCCTCCGGTGGACCGAGATTCAGAACTTCAAAATGAACTTTAGATATTTTGGAATCTAAGTCAGCTTTCATTTTCTTAGCCGATGTAAAGTTTATATATCTCGGGCCCTTGCGTACTCCACGTGGTCTAAGAACGAAGGAAGAAGCCATGAGCATTTAATTTGCGTGTAAGCAAGTTTTCCATTTATCTTCGTCCACGCTTCTACGTAAAATAAAACGCTTGCAATATGCGAGCATGATTCGGCTTGCCCGACCTTACAACCTAGGCAATGAGCAGATAAAGCTGTCCCTTCCTTTTCTGTTATAATCCAGATAGGGATCAAAGAGTCATTCATTCGCTGCGAATGTCTCACCTTGGCTAACACAACAAATTTGTTTGTGATTATGTGGCCTTTTACGCTGGTTATAAATCCCGAAACCATCTGATTGTAGGCTTCCAAGCTTTGGAAAGCCTTAAATTGTTGTTGCGTGTAGAAGCTCGTCTCCAAAACCAGATAGAATAGGAGATCTGTAGATTCGACTGGAGGCAAGCAGTCTGGTTGAAAATTCTTACTCTCGATGAGGACGGGATCGATTCCAATCGCCGAAATTTTTTCCAAATAACGCTGCCTTACTCGTGGTTCTAGCTTCTTGGCGTACTCAGAAAGAGGAGGATGGATACCGACATCAGGATTGGCACTTAATTTTGCTTCCGCTTCTGTAGTATTCATTTTTAAAAGCAGAAATTGTTGAAGTGGCTTATATTTGCATATGTAGTATCACCCTGGGTTGTACACAAATATGGCGACCGGAAATGATGTGACGTCACGTGAAAACGATCTATGATGTTGGCGGACCATCTGAAATCATTGAGAAATAAAACTTCTGCATCTTCCTCACCTACCCATGCGAAGGTTGTACTTGCCGGGTTGCAAAATGTGTTGTAAATGCTTGTAAAAAGATTTAAAAGAAACGTTTTTCCACAATTAGACGGGCCTTTTAAATACAAGTTGGGGTATTTTCCTCTTCCCTTGTCAAGAAGATTTCTGATACCCTCTGAAAATTCGCCCCCGGCTATGTTATTTCGCTCCAAAACATTTCGCGCCACTTGCAACCAACGACGGTCAAGACTTACGGCGCATTCCTTTCCAAGCTGACTGTACAAAATTTCCGCTGTACTCTTTTTGCTGCGCTCCATCCTTCCTTC
>BLFO01003992.1:1416835-1423945 GCA_014634245.1 Montipora cactus
ATTGTGATCATCAAATGAATCAAATCCTTATGTGTCTTTTAATAATTATTTCACCAGTTTTCAAAATATGTTTCTTACCCTGGAGCGAGATTTGAATGTAACTGCAATGTTCCATTGGGATAAACAGGTGCCACACAGACACTTGTTAGTACACTGATTTGTGCCCGGTTATCTTTCATCCAGAGCTCCAAATTAAAAGCTTCTTTGTTTGCAACACTGACCCTGGTCCGCGGCAGATTTGTCCGACAAAGACGACTAAATACCCCTGCCCACTACGGTCGGCCAAACCTAGCATGCTCAGTGCTCAAACTACAAAGCAGACGCAGACAGCTGTTTCGGGTTTGTTGAGGGTTGCTTTGGCCATTTGTTGCAATTGCTTGTGACGTGTTCTTTGCGAAATCCGATCTTATAGCGCTTTCTAGAATGACTATCGACACATATGGGATAGGTGACGTGTCACTGAGGCTCATTGTGTTTTAGCTACGGCGCAATGACGAGGGCCAAGAAGCCCGAGAAACAGCTGTCTGCGTCTGCTTTTTAGTTTGAGCGTTGATCATGCTAGGTTTGGCCTAGCGTAGTTCGATTTAGAAGAGAATGCCTTTGTGAACTTTGTTTGATCTGTCCGAACAGTGGTGTGTTTACCACTGTTTGTGTTGATCCAACAAGAAATGCATAGATCGTTATGTGGCATTACAGTCTTTAGTGTTAAATGTTTTATTATGGTAGAATAGTTAAGGTAGTTTACGTAGTTTTATCTACACTTGGTTTATAACCTTTAATTGTACAAATAGTTTTTATATTAATGATGAATTGTACCGTGGCGAAATAAAGATTATTACTAGGTATATCTATCAACAGAGTGCCAACGAGCAAAAAATTGTGTTCTGCGTAAGAAGGCAATTACGTTTTTTTCCAACATTTTACTGCTACTCGTTGTATCTTTTTGGAAAGAATAAAATCAGGTTTACAGAGGTTGTTATTAACTAATAAGAACTTTTTTTTTTACTTATGTCGCGTAACAGTTTTTCCAACAAGGTCCTGTTCACACTGTACATGGAGTGAACATTATTTGTTATAATGTAAGGATTACAGCTGCCATCTGAAGAATGGGGAATTCTCCCTTGTAAATATCTTTCCGTATATTTCGTAATAGCGGAAATCCGCGAGCGCAGAGCACCATAGTTAAGAAAATATGGAAAACCCATCGATGCTGACACCGCGGCAAAATGAGCACGCAGGCTTGACCCTCGCGCGAGGGACTGGTACCAATCGAATTTGCCATAGAAACCACGACGCGGCAGAATGGCGGCAATTTAAATTCCCTGTGTTTGTTTTCATTTTGCGATGATAAGGACAAGACCACGAGGATAAGGTTTTAATGTTGAAGAGAGCTACCTCCCTGAAAGACTAATCTGCCGAGTGTCTTTTCAAACCAAAAAACTATAGTGTCAAACCAGGTGATTTTTTAGTTTGCATTCAAGCGCTTGAGCAAAAGGATCAAGTTCGTGTCATTAGTCGCAATGGTCTCTGTGTTGGTAAACTTCTGGGGGGAAAGACTGTGCTCTGAGAAGGAAAACGCGTGGTAAACATCTTTGCAAGGGCAGAATGATAATTCTTACTTCAAAGATGGCTTGTGTTGCTTCTGTTAAACGAGGAAATTGTCTGCTTGTTTCATTGCAATCATTTGAAAGCGAGAAATATGTTCTTTTCATGCCCGCTTCCCACCCATTCGGCAACTTCGATAAGTCACTTTCCTGTCCTCCATTCTCATATTTTACAACACTAGTTACTTTTGCAAGAGCGGGGCAATAAAATTATAGAAAATCTGTCTTAATTTTGAGAGAGAATCGCAAAAGAATTTTTGAAACTAAGGATAAATTTGACTCCGATGCTACTTAATGTTTACCTTTTACTTGGCGTTTGGTAGTGAATTTTTTTTTTTTTTTTCAGATTCGTCGATCACCTTGTAGAGCCTTCTTGGGTTTAGGGTGTGGAGACACGAGAATCATGATCATGAAACATACAAAACATTCACTTGCATGTATTTGGAAAACACTCATTTCACTTTTGCATGCATCACGCTAGCAAGAATCCAGCCTAAATTTTAAATTATGTGTAAAGATACTAAGAGAGAACTGTAATTTTATACATCTAGCAAGATTACAGGCATTCTGCTTCATACTCTAAGATTTTATTCTGCACAACTGATCCAGTTTCACTACCTAATGATAGACCGCCGATGACTCTATCTGGCTCATCTTCAACAACAACAACTACTATGTATGCGTTACCACAAAACACAATATACAGTAACTCCAATAACTCTCGAATTTTATTGTTGTACATACCGTATTTCATTATTAGCATTATTACAAGTAGAAGCATTCTCAGAAGGTAATATCCAAACCCACGCTCAGCAACAGAAAAACTAGAGTAACATACAGTTGTATTAATGAAATTAAAATTATTTTTGCTTGGTGCTTTTTCCATCAAACATTCAATTAGAAGTGTGTGGGGTATGTAAATAATTATGGTCTCTTTCTAAACAATTTTGAAGAGCTGTTTGGAAATCATCTTGTATTAATTATCATTGACATGCTCACATCTGTGATGTTTGATTTACAATAATACTGTTGTCATCATGCAGGATCTCATGCAGGAAAAAATGAGAAATGAATAACAACCCTGGCTTCTTTTCATCACAAAACCAATAACTCCTCATTACAATCTCCGAAAACAACCATGCATGGTTTAACCAGATCAGAACACACAACAGGAAGAGTTTCAGAATAAATGACGTATTTAAGAAACAACAGGAAACTGATCAAAGGAAAACAATAATATTAGTAACACTTGGTCGTTTTCATGCACAGATGTCACTTAAGATACTTGAAAAAAAAAACATGAAAATCTGTGCCCTTTTTGTAAAGATCCCATTCTAAAAAAACTAAACAACTTACCCTGTAACTGACTCCCTTAATAGGAGGTTTTGTCTAACAATGTAGATAGAAACAGTTGCCCACATCTTGAAAGTAATAACAGTCAAAATGACATCCAGCCAGATATCAACACTTTCCACAAGATTTCTTCAGGTCAGATTACTGGGACAATGAAATCAACAGAAATCTAGATGTCAATTAAATTTTATCATACCACAACCTAGTGTGTCCTACAAAGCAACACAGAGCAAGAAAAGAGAGAGCATGACCATGTACCAGACTACCAATTGCTCCTACTGTGGACAACCAAGTCACAGAAGAATCTATGGCTCTCGTATCACATGTTAGAGGTTGAAAATTCTGTTGTGTCAAAACCCTCAGCGTTTCTAGAGGAATTGCCCTTAAGTGAAAAAGAATAAACGAACAATGTTGTCATTTTATAATTTACAACTTTTAGGTATTTAACGGTGTTGCCAAAACACGAACAAACATAACTTAAGCTTGATTCTTTCGTGGAAACGACGTAAACAAATAAATATTTGATGCCTAAAAAAAATTAGCTTTTCTGTCGAGTCCATGTTGAGCGTGAGATCTTGATCATCAAAAGGTCCAAAAGAACTTTTTCTTCAACACCGAATCAACTCAAAATCAAAGAGCTCAACAGCTCCAATCGATTTGTGTTCGAAGTAGAGCATGTGTACTCATTTTGCCGCGTTGTCATCGCTGTGAGCAATTTTGGCTTTATAGCCATGATGTCATCGACCGTCCATCCGTAAGTACGTCCGTACGTCCACACCTCCATGTAACCCAATGTGACCAGTATCACGCTAGTATCAGCATACATCTTTGATACTGGACATCCACGTTAAGGACAATTGACACCTGTCAAATCAATGTATCCGCTGACCAGAACGTGACCATATCGCGGGCTCCAATGAAGAGCTGATTGAGGTCAGCTTTTTTCAAGTTGACCGCTGACCAGGTACTGGTTTTCGATTGGATCGCAGGCTGAACCAAGGTTAACTCACCTAAACATAAACGAGGCCTCATTTTTCGCGCGCTTTCTGTGGCTCGACGCGGCTACACGGCCATACTACGTCAACTATAGCTCTTTAACAGTCAATGCTCTTCGTGTTTCGGTGGAAAGGGAAAATTTTTTCTTTCTGCATTTTCCGCCGGTTTCAATCCAGTTTGCATATCATTATAGCAGTTATTCAAGTCAAGCATCGGAGGGATATAAACTTAAAGCTGAGTGTTTATTTTTAATTTGTTTAGAGCTGCTTTTTTCTCTGTATTGCAATTTCTGTCATATCTTTGGCAGCTCTGATAAAATTGTATGATGCCTGGAGGAAGAAGGGAGAAGTTACTCCCCAAATTCTTTCCTTGGGCACTAAACCGTTTGTTATTTTTACGGATGCCTATTTTGAAAAAGTTCTTTAATTGTTTTTTTCTTTGTTCAGGTCTGCACTCTTTTGGACATAAAGAAATAGTTTACTTGTGTCTTTGTTTGTTTTGCTCTAAAATGCGGGCGAGCAAGTGCTTTTTAATCCGTTTGCCCAACTGTTTTTCCATCTGCCTCAACAGTGACAAAAAAATTGTGCCCTCATGTTATAAATACGTAATCGCAATGAGTTCTTGTAAAATTAAGGAGATATATCACTAGCTTGTGTTTTCAGATGTTTGTTCAAGGCACCTAAAGGTAATCTGTTGGAGTGGATCTTGTTTAAGTTTCATTGTCCTTTCTTGGTTGCATTGCCGTATTTTGCCAATTCTTGTTCCCGGTCAAACCGGCTTGTTTGAGGCAATGTGAGTGATCTCGTTTTCAGAGATGAAGTGAATAAAGTGCATCAGTAAATCTCTTCTTTGACCTTGAACTGACAAAGTTTCCTGGCAGTTTCTAAGCAGCCTATGGCTGCAATCTTGGACAAAACTCTTCGGAAAAATTCTAGCTTAATCATCGTTTGACACGCACTCACAAAATATATTGGTTCTTTCCCCCACACCAATGTTGATAATGTGATGCAAAATACTGCGCAAACCTTTGGTCGTTTTTTAAAACAACATTGGAATGGGGGGAGGGGGAAAGTAGGAAGATTTTAGTCTTTATCACAGAGACAAATTTGATCCCACATTTTCTCAACGAGTTTTGTCCAAGATTGTAAATATATACCAAAATGAGAAAATTTTGCAGCAGATTCATTGGCCTAAATAATCCTTTGTACCAAATTTTTCGGTATTACACACTGCTGAATTGGAGCTATTGTTGTTTCCAATTATGGGATCGTATATGTAATGAAAGCCAATTTTCTGGGAATTCACAATTGCGAAAAGGAAAAGTGCTTAATCAGCAAGTAGCAAGTGACCAGCATGGTTTTTATTGGCATTATAAAAAAGGTAAAGTGTGCTACGAACCTAGAAGGCCCATCAGGCCGGCGCTTATCTCCGGTTATTGTAGCATGATGCAACTAGGAGTATTTCTACTTCCCCCTGGATGGGATTCTAGTCCATCGCAGGGCTACCCACAGCATTAAATTCGCCGGTACCCATTCATACACCTGGGTGGAGAGAGGCAGCGTGTGAGTATAGTGTCTTGCCCAAGTACACAACACAACGTCCTCGGCCACGACCCGAGCTCGGACCAATCGATCCGGAGTCGAGCGCTCTAACCATGAGGCATTATAGTGCTAGAAAAAAACGACATATGTTGCCTTCTTAGCACGCAATACGGAGATTTTTAACGGGAAAGATCATTGAAAAGAGCAACTTTTGGAAATCGTCCGTGTTCGGGAAATAAGTACACGGTCGAAGCTATCTTGAACACAACAGTCGATTTATTGACACACCCAATTTCTCAGCACTTGAAATGGTTTGTTCTCATCTGGTATAACAAGCAACAACAAGACGCCGTAAAAACCTACAAATAAACTGCGAATTACACTCTGAAATAAACAACTGACGTAAAGCGAGTTTTTGCTCACCATTTGATGAGAACACTGTCACTACAGTAAGCACAAATCAATTCGCAGTTGGAAGTTTGTCAAGCAAAATCACGATCTGGTTCACAAAACAAAACTCAGCTCCCGCCGCATGCCGGTATATCTTTAGGATTGGCATGGACTAATAAATAGGGAAACTATTGTTGAGGAATAGCCTCAACAGTCCGTTTAAAGAATTAAAAAACGCCTTTTGAGGAAAGAGAGAAACACACTAGAGGACGTCCAAGAAAGCTGAGTATTCGGCAACAAGAAGTCATCATACAAAGTTTAAATGCATATGCATCTATGACAGGGCGTATTGACGCGATTGTATTTAAGAAATCAAGGAACATACCAAGCACCAACTGTAAATCATATGTGTTGTGTCCTTGAAAGAAACAAAGAACTTTTTCAAGTTGCTCACGCAGACATACTTGCGTTACAGTGAATGCGTGTACCACAATTTAAACAATGAATAACATAATTGCCTCAATTTTTGGTGGAATCAACTCCATGGTTTACAGTTTCACAACAAATTGAACCCAAAACGATGACTTAAGGCTTTTGGCACAATTAACAGAAGAAAATGTAGTCATTTCAACGGTTAACAACGAATAACGTGTAAGTCTCGGAAAAAACAATGACCATCTATTGTTTTCAATGCGTCTTCCCTGTTAACCGTTGAATCTCTCTGTTAATCGTTGTTTTATTGAATGGTTGGCGTTAAGTTGTCTTCGTAATGATCCTCTAACATAGACCACGGTTAAAAACTTATCCTAAGGTAAGAGTTGCAAAACATCTGGAACCTGGCGGGATTTCCCGTTGATGTTCCTTCGGGATTTGATCATTAAAATGAAGTACTTGCCACCCCACAGTCAGATAAATACTACTTATTGCATTTGCAGCCTCTCTCTGTGAGGAGAAAGTTTCTTTGAATTATCTTGAATTAAAATTATGCTCATAGCCTTGCAGCCAATCCATAACTAAGCGACTACAATAAGTAGAGTCATCAACAACCTTCAGAACTGTCATACACGCAACTGTCTTCATTTGCCAACAAACGTTAAGGTACCTTTTTGTCCCCAAAACCCACACGCAGCAGTCCAGTGACATTCAAACTACACCAGTATAGAGACTCTCACGAGATCTACATATCAAACTGTCCATGGTCATTGAGACTCTTGATTGTAGTCACG
>BLFO01003992.1:1423957-1451457 GCA_014634245.1 Montipora cactus
CCCCCTCCTCCCCATACCCCATACCAATGTTGATAATGTGATGCAAAATACTGTGCAAGCCTTTGGCTTTTTTTTTTAAAACAACGTTGGAATGGGGGGAGGGGGGAAAGTAGGAAGAATTTCTCTTTATCACACAGACAAATTAGTAGTAGTAGTAGTAGTAGTAGTAGTAGTAGTAGTAGTAGTAGTAGTAGTAGTAGTATTATGCAGTATAAACGTTAGTATGCTACCTTAGCACATAGCTCAATAGGGCGCAATTGCGTAACCTAAAGGCTGTAAAAATAACCTGAATATATCTAAAAAATTCGTATCTACATATATAAGGTTAACTTCGACTCTTAAAAAGGTAAGAAAAATGTAAGGAAATGTGAAATGAATATCTTCAGACCTGTTAAAACAATAATATTAAAGATTCTAAGACGATCCTAAATAATTGTTCTGTTGTCTCTGACGGGAGTTAGTATCTGCTTATGTTAACACTTGGAAAGATCTCGCAATGTTCAGACTTTCAGACAAAACGACCTTCTGCATTTTGAACAATACTTCTTTGCCCCTTTTAACTCCTACAAGACTTCGGATGGTGCTCACCAGTTCCTCGCTGTATCCTTCTAACACGTCCATTACGATGTTAAACTGTTTCACTTGATATCCAGGAAACTGCCTCTTCAATTCCAGTCGCAATGGGGCATACTTTTCCGTCTTCTCGCAGCTCTTGATCTCCCTGTTATTCATCCAAGGACAGCTCATCTCCAGCAAGATGACAGATTTTGCTGTGCTATCCACTATTCGGGCGTCAATTCTGTTAGCTCTCACCGTCACATGATCTGCATAAACAGGGACTTCCCAGAAGGCTTGCGCTCGGTCATTTTGATAGAAAGGTTTAGGCTCGCTCAGTGAATACCATGGCGGTACACTGTCCATTAGATCTAGGCTATGCAGCATCTCAAAAAAAAAATTACTTTCAAAACCACATTATGCCGTTGCAGATATTTGGACTGCGCAGGCGCAGAGCAAACAGCTAATACGTGTGCCACCGTCTCAGCTGCCTTGCCACATAACCGGCACAAAATCTGGTCTGACCCCGTTTTTGTCTTCTTACTCTCGTACACTCGGGTGGGAAGTAACTGTTGGTACAGCTCAAACACGCCAGCGATAACATATGTCGGGCATGTCCTCCATTACCACAGCCAACTAAAGCTATGGGGTTTTCGGACATCCCCTGTACCAGAGCCTTCTTGTTCTTCCTCCCATCTTTATTATTATTATTATTATTATTATTGGTGTTGTTGTTTTTTTGTTTGTTTGTTTTTTTTTATTTTCCTTGTAATTTTGCGCGTATGTTTGGTAGGTTTGAGGGGTATGCGGGAATTTTATCCGGTAGACACAGCAGAACATTTCACTAACCTGCAATGGTGTTCAAAGTCATTGAAACGCGAATGTCGTTTTAGTGGATCTTTAAACAAAAGATATCCTTATGGAGCTCAAGAATAGAACGTCAATTGGATAAACAAGACAGGCGGTAAAAAAAAGTAAATATATGGAATCTTAAAGGCAACGAGTAATGGTCTTCAACAACAATTGCATCTTTCGCCTTTGGATATCAAATGAGCATTTTTACTGGGTTGCCATATGGCAATCCAGTCGGAAAGTGAGTTAAACAAAAAAAACCTTTACGTAGCTCAAGAATGGAACGTCAATTGGACAAACAAGACAGGCGATGAAAAATAAATATCTGGAATCTTAAAAGCGACGGGTAATGGACTTCAACAACAATCTTTCGCTAGTCTAGCCGTAATCAAAGTGACCCGTATTTCTGATATTTTACCAAGTGTGGTGTTATGTACGATACCGAAAACAAATGGAAAATTATCTTTTAACTTACGGATTTAACAAAGACAGAGAAGGAATCGAACACCTTTTAAGGTGATCTCTGTTGTCTGGCTATTTGTATTTGTTTGTACTCAACTCTGCACACTCTTCCGGTAGCAATTGGAAATGTCACTCATTCTTGATATATTTTATTTTGTGCTCAACTCTGCACAGTCTTCAGGTAAAAAAATTATTGGAAATGTGACAGCCAAGAATTATTCGAAAGAAAGCTTGTTGACTATTTTATGCTTCATTATTCAAGGAAAGGTTTTTCAGGAAAGGGTTTGATCTTGAAATTTATTTTGTTGCGTATGGTAATTTGACATGATTGGATTTCTTGTCTTCACGCATGTAATGAAGTAGGAAGGGTTTTTTGCCTCCAAAAGTAAATGTGTTGTTCGTTTCAATAAATTGTTCGATGGAAAGGTTTTTGTGAGGTTTTCTTTGTAAATTCATCATGTTGTGTAATATGCGCGCTTAACAAATTTGTTTACGTGGGTTGAAATGTGATAGGCGAGGAGATAGGAATTTTTCTTTCTGACAAATGATTAATAGCTAGCCAAGTTTTTAACTTCAGAAAAAGATCTGTTTTGTCATTACAGTGTAAAATTAAGTTTATTTGGGAAGCCAACAATATTTCTTTAAGTTCCTGGTTAACTCAATTTATTGCTACGACTAACTGGTCAGAGTTTTTTTCTGTACTTGTGTGGGCCCATTTCCATTAGTAGTGCTAACGCTCACATGGTTCATATGGGGTAGAAAACTAGCACATCACATTACTCTCTAATCTGTTAAGTCCGTTCGAAGATTGTTTACATTACTTATGCTTTTTGCGAATCTTGAGTGTCATGAAATTACATCAATTGCGTGACAGGCCTCCTTTAAAACGAAGGTTTTTCAAAAATATATCGCTTTAATCTAATCCAAAAACATTCAGATAGCAAAAACGTCATATTTATTAATCATTTCGTTTGCTTTTGTGCCTGTCAGCATCGTGATTTGCGATAATTCGCAAGTCTGTTTTTGTATCTCATAGATGTTTAGATTTTCAATCACAAGCTATGTTTTAATTTGCCGCTCAATATCATGATTGTGTAAATAGTTCACCCTCAAGTCAAAAAAGATACATTTCTCAGGAACCTGACAAAGAAGGTTTTCTAACCCAACAGATGAAATGTTTCTCGGCTTATAAATACGTTGTTTTACTCTGAAAACGACGAACGATTAACATTCTTTCCCGTAGTCATTCAGTTGACAAAAGGTGATCAAAAGCACATTATGGTTGCCTAGGACGTGACCAATTTCTTCCTTTTGACAGAACATCATGACCTTCCAGTCAGAGACTGCAGAAATTTTAGTGTTTTCACAATCGATTGTTATTAATCTTTCAATGACAATTCGATTCAGAGTTATATATAAAAACTATGTTATTTTTTTCCTTCATCTGTTTTTTGGCTTGTCTTTTACTGTTAACACCCGGCTTTTACAAAACTTTTTGATGCAAACGTAAATCCAAAAAAGTGTTTGAGCTGGCATCAGATTTGACTGTAAAGAAGAGGAGTTATGAAGCGGAAACAACATCTTCAATCCTTCCTTAGTGTGTGCAATAAACGTTTGCTTGGTGCAACTGCATGACATGCAGGAAAACGGCTGCCAGAGCAATTTGCAGTTAGTTTTTTTGCAACGAATGAATTATACTCGAGAGCGTGTTTTGTTATCTTTAAACTGAATTTATTACCAAAGCTTAATAAACCAAAAGAGCTCAAAATGGGGCAGGACATTAAAATATAATTTAACGTGTGAACGTGTGAGACAAAGGGCCTCTGCTGGCACGACGTCTGGGTGACCCCTCAAAAGGTCGTAATGACCCTCCACTTGAAAAAATTAACTGGAACGCTACAGTTCAATACCACCTAACTTAGTGTCTTTTGTTTTTGTGTAGCACATACCACAGGCAACACAATTTACGCTCATGGAGCATCTAGTTTTAATCAAAAACGGATTTCAGTATTTGGTGTCACGTAAGTGGCACTTTGGAAATTCAAAATGCTGTAAAATATTTTCAAAACCGAAAACGTTACGGAACTGGTAAAATGTAAAAAGATTTATTTCTAGGTCATCTTCAACCCAGTATACGGAAGACCTCGCAGTTTTTATTGGAGAATTTGATGACGTCACTGTGGAAACCATATATTTACTCATTGTAATTATACAATATCAGTGAGAATATTGCGTACATTGAACAAAGCATAATGACTGATAGCAGTGTGTTAACACATTGGCGAGAACTTTGACTCGATTTGAGAATGGGCTGATTCGTTGAGTGTTCTCCATCAGTTACCTTGAATATTCGTGTTGGATCAACGGCACAGTGGCCGGTAAACGTTTAGTTCAATTATGACCAAAGTGGGAGGGAACACGCTGGCTTAATTCAGAGGCTAACACGCTCGTTCGATTTGGTCTCTAGTCTACCGTATTTACTCTATAAAATTATGCACGGTTCAATATACACAACAGCAGAAACTCGCCCTCCCAACACGTCTCAACAAACTTATAAACGGACGACAGCTGTGGCAGCACTTGATTGGCTGAAAACGGTCACACCATTCTCATCACACTAAAATCTAACACGTCTTTGCATTCGTTCTCATGGTTCCATCGTTGCAATTGGCTCAAAACGAAGTCTCAGGGGAATCTACTTTACATGAGGTTACGCTTTTTGAAGCTCGAAAGAGAATTTTTCCGCTTCTTGCATTACCTTGCGTGGCACTATTCTCTGCCGTCTTCGCTCGGCTGGCTCGTTCGCAATTATTATGTAGCCCATCTGTGCGAAAAAAATTGGTTTTGGTCACCGTACGACCGTAAGTTTACCCTTTCATGTATGCCAATGTAAACTCTGTGGTGCAACCCGCGTTTTTTTGGCGGGAACATCTTTGATATTGAACATTCATGTTCGGGTTAAAGTCCCCCTGTGATCAAAGAATCAATGCTTATTTTCTTTGGATTTCAAAACTGTGTTAACTAAACACTAGGTGACCAAAGTTTTAAGCCTTGATTTCAAAGAGACACCTGTTTATTTTAACTGGAATTTTCCTATTTAATGGTCCGCCATTACTAATGTTAAGATCTTGAGAGAGCTGGATCGAGGAGACAATGATGTCAAAGGCTCACTAGTTTAAGAATGTAATGCATGTGTACGCCGCATCACTAATATGCAGCACGGGAGCTTTAGGCTTTCTGACTTATAAACTCGCGTTTTGCATAAGTATATAATGAGCAGCATTCACACGCTAAAATTTAAGAGGGTGAGCCTTTGACGTCACTTTTCCCTGGATCCAACCCTCTGAGGTCCAATCGGTCAGTTTTGAACGTGAGTAATGGCAGACCGCCTTTGGCTAAAAATCAAATCTCAAAATTTTGCCAGTCAGGTGTTAAGCAAAGACATTTTCAATTCTGAAGAAAAAAAAGGAAGGGATTTTTTTTTTATTTTTTATTTTTTATCACAGGGGCACTTTAATTGAGATCTGTTAAGACAAGATATCCGCTGACCAGTATCACGTGACCATATCGCGGGCTCAAGTTTAAAGGCCAGGCTTCCAAAGGTCGTGTCACGTATGAATCCAAAACGCCTTCCAATGGAGAAAGAGGCGGGTTCTTCGTGAAAACTGGCTTGTTGTCTAAGCATGTGGAAATTGTTTTCAGACTTCAGGCGAGAGTGGACAAAAAGCCGAATCAAGTCAATTTTCGGATTAAATGATCGACCTTGATCTCGGAGTGATCTCTGGCCTCAGAGGGTCCAAGTCTCCAGCCTTTAGCTTGTTTCCTTTAAATGATTTTATAGTTCATGGGCCAAGACCCGAAAATTTGGAATTTCCTACCACTTAAGGGGACAAGTGCTATCATACATTTTCTCAAACCTTCGGTCCTATACTTCAATTTGATATATGATAGTAATGTTGTATGCGCAGCTTTAACATTAAAATCATGTGGTAAAATGACGCAATCACTGTCTCAACGAAAAGCAGGATATTTAAGATACATTAAGTAAGGCACTTGTAGCGGAGCTCCGCGCGCGCCGAAGGCGTGCGCGCGCGGAGCACCATAGTTAAGAAAATATGGTAACCCATCGATGTGAGAAAATTTGGTTATATAGCGGAGCTCCGCGCGCGCCGAAAGCGCGCGCGTGCGGAGCACCATAGCTAAGAAAATACTGGTAACCCATCGATGTAACAAAATTTGGTTTTATAGCCATGACGTCATAAACGTCCGTACGTATCTACGTACGTCCGCCCCTCCATGTATGCCAATGTGACCAGTATCACTTAACCATATCACGGGCTCAAATTTAGAGCTCATCGAGGAGACAATACTCCAGTTTACCCTATAGCTAGTTTACAGCATACATCTTTGATGATGAAATGGTACATGAAATGAATCATATATGAACTGCGGATATGAAATCAAGTGAGCCTATGATCTTCGCAGTTATGAACGCAATTTTTACAATTGCGTAGAGGTGCCTGAAAACTTCAGGACTTCAACGGGGTTTGAACCCGTGACCTCGCAATTCCGGTGCGACGCTCTAAACAACTGAGCTATGAAGCCACTGACGTTGGGAGCTGACCAGCTCCAGGGTTCAAACCCCGTTGAAGTCCTGAATTTTTCAGGCTTCTCTACGCAATTGTAAAAATTGTGTTCGTAACTACGAAGGTCATAGCTTCACTTGATACATCTTTGATATTGGACATCAATGTTATGGTCAATTGACACCTGTCAAAGCAAGATATCCGCTGACCAGTATCACGTGACCATATCGCGGGCTCAGATTAGACCTTATCGAGATCAGCTGTTTTTTTTTTAAAGTTAACCGCTGACCCGGTACTGGTTGTTGATTGGATCGCAGGCTTAAGCCAGGTCAGACACTCACACTCACACCTAAACGAGGCTTAATTTTTCGCGCTCTTTCTGTGGCTCGACGCGGCTACAAGGCCATGCTACGTCAGCAAAGCTCTTCACAGTCGATGCTTTTCGTGTTCAGGTACGGTTTGGAAAATATATTTTTCTTGCATTTTTCGCTGGTTTCAATCCAGGTATAACATAATATAGCTGTAGTTATTCAAGTCAAGCATTGGAGGGATATAAACTTAAAGCTGAGTGTGTATTTGTAATTTGTTTAGGGCTGCTTTTTGCTCTGAATTGCAGTTTTGGGTATGTCTTAAAATTTTTAACTTCGAATCTACCAAGGTTGCAAGATGCCTGGACGGCCTATGTTAGAAGAACGAAAGAAGAGAGAAAGAGAACGACAACGACAAAACGGTACACCAGTAATAGCTCTAAAGTTGGTGGAAGAAGTTACTCCACAAATTCTTTCCTTGGACACTAAACCGTTTGTTATTTCTACGGATAAGTTATTTCAAGTGGATGCATATTTCTAAAACGTGGTTTAGTCATTTTTTTCTTTTGTTCAGGAATAAAACTCGAATTTTTATTGTTAACTGGAATTAAATAACAATCATCTGTACTCTTTTTGGACAGAAATAATCGATATGTTGCTAGTTTGTTTGGCCTTAAAATGCGAGCAAACAAGAATTTTTTTACTCCGCTTGCCTAACTGTTTTTCGATGTGCCTCGACAGTGACAAGAATTTTGCACTTATGTTCTAAACATGTAATCGCAATGAGTTCTCGTAATAGTATAAGGAGAATCATCACCAGCTTGTGGTTTCAGAAGTTTGTTTAGAGCACGTACAGGTAATTTGTTAGAGATCCTGTTTGAAGTTTGTCCTTTCTAGCCGATTCTGGTTCTAAGCCAAGCTGGCGTGTTTCAATGAAATACATCGAATTGTAAATGATCTCGTTTTCAGAGATAAAGTGGAATGAATAAAGTACATCATTAAAACTCCTTGTTTGACGTTGAACCGACAAAAACGATCTGTCACATCACGAGCTATAGTACGTCTGTGGTTTCTAATTTTAGCGTGATTCCTATTTGCTGGCTTTTGACAGTCGACTTTGAAATGGCTTCTTTCCTTTTCCGTTTGCTTGCTGAGTATTTGCTTGTTTTCTTTTATAACTCTTGCGATTCAAGAGAAATTAATTGCCTAACTGGTGAAATCGACGGTAGATTGCGCTGGAAAAACCAATATCACACTCATCCCTTCGTGATTCATGCGATCAGTCGGTTTTTCAGGTGAAATTAACCGTGGAATTCACTAGTTAGGCAGCGACGAAAATGTTACATAATTAAGCAATATCCGGGAAAACCAAAAGGCGGACAGTTCCAAAGCCTTTTATTTTCACTAATCCTACAGCCAGTAAAAAAAAAACAAGCCGGGAGCTCCGCTTTTAGGCTTGGCTAAATTTATATATTTTAGTTATTTTTTCAACGCCTGTTTGCGCCCGCGGTATTTTCGTTCGTTTCTTCGTACATGTTTGTTTGTCTGGTAATTTATTTATTGCTATTCCCTTATATGTTTCTCTTTTTGTTTGTTTTTCTTTCAGATGTTTTTAGCTCTGGAGTCTGGTCCTCCCGTAGTAGCTGTCGGGATCCTTCTCTTCAGGAATTGGCGTACAAGCTACCGTCAACTGTCCTGGTTTCCAAGGCGCCTGGAACTATCGACTCTTACAGGAGGGTGTTTGCTAGATGGAAGGAGTTTCGCCTTTCCTGCGAGGACGAAACATGTAGCTTTGTATCTCTAGCATCTGTTAGATTCTACGCAGTCACACTGCACAATTGTTGTGGACTCGGCTATTTATTGCATTCAGTGGGCGCATAATTTGGGAGGTTTGCCCTCTCCCTTCGACACTCCGATCATTCAAGATAATAGTTAAACAGCCAAGAAGTTGAATGGGGCTTGCGTGGTTAACAGAAAGCAAGCTGTGACGCCTGATATGATTGGGTCTTTAGTTAGTGCTTCTAATTTGTCCAACCTTCTTGAGTTTAGAAACGTGTGCGTTTTTGTACTTGCCTTTGCGCGATTTTTCAAGATTAATGACGTTCTTCATATTAAGTATGGATTCGTGATTATTTTAAGCCTTGTTTCAAAGATATTGTCCTAGACGTTTCTCAGTTTGGCGCTAATTCCCTAAGGGCTGGTGGTGCTTCGGCTGCGGCCAATACAGGCGTGCAAGATAGGCTTTTTCAGCGCCAGGACAGGTGGAAAACCGTTTCTGCCAAAAATGGTTACGTAGACGATAGTTTGGATTCTAGGCTGTCGGTTTCCAGAATGTTGGGTATTAGATTACTTACCTTACGTTTCGTTTTTCCCTTTCTTTGGCTCTATTAGGTCATTTTGTTCAGCAGACTGACTGACGTGCCCATAATAAACTATTTTCACATTGAAGTATCGTGTTAGTGTAGTCAGAATGTGTAATTTTTGACCGTCGAGTGACATGGGAAAGAGCTAGTCAGAAATTGAATATTCTGACGGCATGACGTAGAGGACCTCAGGTGGCTATGGGATAGGTTAGGACTATTTAGGAGTTTGGCGGGAGGCTTTCGTCATTCTACGTTTGTCAGTCGCTGATGCTTTAACTTTATGCTTAATAAAGGGGTAATAAATAGGTAAATTGTTTGTTTGTTTTGCTCTAAAATTCGAGCGAACAATTGTCCTTTTCATTTTTTCGATGTGCCTCGACAGTACTAGTGCCAAGAAAATTGTGCCCTTATGTTATAAAAAAACCGTAATCGTAATGAAGTCTCGTAAAATTAAGGAGAAATATCACTAGCTAGTGTTTCCAAAAGTTTGTTTAAAGCACTTACAGGGAATTTGTTAGAGCGGATCTTGTTTTAACTTTGTCCTTTCTTGGTTGCCGTGTTTTGCTGATTCTGGTTTCACGCCAAGCTGGAGTGTTTCAATGAAATACATCAAAACCTAAACGATCTCGTTCTCAGAGATGAAGCGGAATAAACTACATCAATAACACTCTTGAGCTTGAACTGACAAAGCTTCCTAACGATCTGTAACATCACGAACTTGTACGTCTGTGATTTCTAATTTGAGCATGATTCCTGTTCGGTTACTTTTGACAGTTGAGCTTAAAATGGAATTTTTCTTTTTCCGTTTGCTCGCTGAGCATTTGCTTATTTTCTTTTAAAATTCAAGCAATTCAAAAAAATCATTGCCTGTGGATGACAGCTTATTCCACGACTGACTGAAAAGCAGTGAATCAAACACCAGAACATTGAAAGTTCTGCCCTTGTATTCCTCATTATTTGTTTTTCAGGTTTCGAGACACCCACGGGGTCCGCGTTATTTGGGTTTCAGATTTTGAGACACCCACAGGACTTTTTTGGACTCGGAGTGCTTTCTATTCGGCATAGCTGACCGGCAAGACCGGGTACTTGAAAAGACTAACTCTAATACATAGATTTTGCCAGGCCTGAGAGCGGAGCTCCCGGGTTAGCAGGAATGGCATTTAATTTGATATTTCATTATGTAATGTACATTTAATTTAAATACACTCATGTTGTGATGTTCAAAAAAAAAAAAGACAAAACAAACAACACATGAACGGTAACACATGAACATTACTACCTAAAAGTGGAAGAGAATATCATTTTTCGTCTTTCTTTCTCTAATGAAACTCAAAGTCGATGGTTCGCTTTACGAAATGATACAAGAGATCGACTTTATGCTTTGAAAAAAATCATATGTTACATTTAGTATGCTGTATGGGTAATTTCCGGATGTAATAGAAATAATATAAGGGTATTTCACTTAGCCATAAAATTTCACGATTTCTTGCAATGTTAAATTATCAGCTTTAAAGTAGCATTACCCTACTCACCCTGGACAAATAACCAAACGTGATCAGTTTTCCTGTTATAAGGTGGTGATGGGATCATATCCTGTATCATCTGTTTTAAGACCGTGGATACTAAAGATAACCAACCCATTGATAAGTGTTTCAGTTACTCGCCCAACATATGCTACTGGGGTTGTAAATGAGCCTGGCCCAGCCCTTGTAAGTAAAAATAGAACTTGACTAGAATCAAGCACAGTTGAATCATCTGCTTGTGAGAGACCCCACAGAATGGTATCAACATTCCCAGTGAAACTCCAATTGAACTGCAAAGAAGAGCCAACATAGCCTCCTACTGCCTTTCCCTTAAAATGCGAAGTGAACTCTACCCAACCTGAAAAATTTGGTCGCTGAGTGTTTAGTTAACATAACTTTGAAACCCAAAGGAAAATAAAAAAATGATTTTTTTGGCCACAAAGGCGCTTAAAATGTTAGGACTAAAAAAAAATGTGAATACATTTGCGATCCTCCTGGAGGTGATAGGCTGTTGGCTCAAGGGACCTACTTAACTGACTTTTTACATTAATTGCCCTTGTCCGCCCGTGAATCACATGTTAATCCAACGTTATCACATGGAAATTCGGGCCCTTAGGGAGTACCACGGAACTGCCACACATTCAGTGATTAATCAGCCTCATTGCCAGCACGATTGTCCTGATTGTGCAGTGGTTATCATAGTCACCGGACTAGTGATCAGCGGGACTTGGGTTCAAATCGCGCTCAGGGCACTTTAAGTTTTTCGACCTCTCCAGACGTTGTCCAGTGTTTGGTTCTCTTAACTCTCTTTCAAAAACGTCTCTTTAACTTGGACTGTAAATCCATTTGCAAACCTCCTGGAGGATCAAGACTCCTACTACTTGTTGTGTTTACTAAATTCATTGTATTGTTTAGTAAGCCACATGCATCGTGGCAAGCGGGACTGTATTTACCCCCTGGTGATGTTGTTCTTTTTGTTGGCAATCAGCCATCTTTGATCGGATTATGTGCCTGTTACGACTACGTTGTTCACTGGTTTAAAAAAATAGTTCAGCATACAAACATACAAAGCGGCCATATAAAAGCAGGCAGTATAGTGTTCTAGAATTAAAGACATGGAAAAGGAAAATTTCAAGTTAAAAGAATGTAATTCGGTCAGGTTCTAAGACAAAAATGTGTAGCTGTCGTCTTCTGGACTTTCTGCCTATCAAGCATAGCATCGCAGAGCGTACGACGGCGAAAGATGCTTTGGCTGTTATCCAAGAAATTGCGCTTGAGTAACTTTGTCTCTTCTTATTTGAGATCAGCTTTGCAAGTCTGCTGTGGTACTTAATACACTCATCCGCCATTCCGCCTGTGGTCGTGAAAACTAGGGAAGTGAACGTTTCCTGTTCGATCTCCATTACTCCATTACTCTTTCCGCATACTGCCTCTTCTTCTTCTTCTTCTTCTTCTTCTTCTTCTTCTTCTTCTTCTTCTTCTACTACTACTACTACTACTACTACTACTACTACTACTACTTCTTCTTCTCCTTCTTCTTCTTCTTCTTCTCCTTCTTCTTCTTCTTCTTCTTCTTCTTCTTCTTCGTATGCTTCATTTAGATCTGCTTGGGAGTTAAGTCTCTGTAAGAGTCTCCATTGGCGTGACAAACCCGAACATCGAGAAAAAATGCAGTTCTCTGGCTCTCTCAAAAGCCTCGAGCGTGAATAGCCAAAAGGGCATCACGGGCTTTGTTAGCACCATGTCTCCTCAGTGTCTCCCCATGGCCAGTGACTTCCTGAAGGACCACCTCTATTTCCACATCATTACAGACAATCCTTAGCATCTCTTCTTCGAAGTCACGAAATTCCCTATGTACTGTTTAAAAAAACGAGCAGCAGTGTTTTATCGAGTTTAAAAACACGAGGCGTAGCCGAGTGTTTTTAGACTCCATAAAACACGTGCTGCGAGTTTTTTTTAACAGCTTCAAAGACCCGTGCCTCTTTGAGGATTTTTCTAAACGTGATATGAATGCTGTTAAAGTTCAGAAAGCTTTGCTTCGAATTGCCGCCCAAGCACGTGTTTCGAGAACCAAAAAATGCGAAGGAAGAAAAAGATTACTTGGATATTTGTGTTCCAAGGGCTACTCGGTATGCAAAAAAGTGGGCTTACAAAATGTTTGGCGAGTGGCAAAGTTCAAGAAGAAATAGAGACGCCAACTCGCAGGTAAGAGGATTCCGCTGACAAAGTTTGTCGCGGAGGTGTGCAAGGAGAACGGAGAGCGGAATCCCCCGAGAGGTTTGTACAGTATTTGCTGTGGATTACAGCGTTACTTGGAAGAAAGCAATGGACGCGACGCTATTAAATTTTTAAACAAGGACGAGGCAAGGTAAGGAAAAAGAACTCGTTACTTAATGTTTGTGTTACATTTAGATTGAGTACGTTTCGGCGAACTTTGGATGCAGCATTGAGGGAGTTTTTTGCAGATGGCGTGGCTAATAAAACGAAGAAAGAAGACAAAGAAGCGATTACAGCGGAAGAAGAAAAGATCCTTTGGTAGACGAATCTGCTCGGTTGTCATAGTGCTAAGTCATTATTACGCACAATTTATTTTTACAACGGGAAGCTGTTTGGAATCCGTGCGAAGGAGCACCGAGATTTAAGACACCATAATTTTCGAGTAGAGTCGAATGGCGTATTTTTTGATGAGACCGTATGGAAACTTATCATGGAGGTCTCACAGGTCTAAAGCGTGCACCACGTGTTGTAAAACATGTATGCTGTGATGACTTGAACCTTGAACATTTTCCATACCTTGTAAATTGTTATGCTACCTATCTGGAAAATATCAAATGCATAGCAAAACACGTGCAAGCATTTTACTTTAAACCAAATCCTAATTCAATATTTGGCTATCAAAAATCACCTGTGGGTATCAATACTCTGAATAGGATTTTGTCCAATGCGCTGTTTAATTATGAAAGGAATAGTGTTGAAGAGGAAAGAAATGTCAGCAAAATTTTAGGTCCCAGTCATCGGGGAAAATTATGACGAGAGTAATGTAAAGACCGAAGATGGTGAAGGTGAAGACATTTCGGGATTGGGTGATTTGGAGTGTGAGGTGAGCGATGAAGTTTTAAGTCAAATGCCCATTCCGAATGTGACTGAAGCTAGTCAAGTCAAATAAGACAACATTGGATAGTTCTGTCTTCAAAAACTGCACAACTAATTTTGTGAACAATGGGAAATTGTAAAATAACGAATTTCTGTTCTAACAAGAATTTATCAGGAAAATAAACTTTTTCGTTTACAGTGGTTAATGTTTTTGTATACTGCCTTTTGGGAATCATTTGGTATTATAATTGTGGGAATAGGATCACGTGACACAGTTTTGTGCGCGCTAGAACGTGTGTGCTTTTGAGAGTAACCGCTTTTTCTGTGTGTAATAAAAGTGACTTTGGTTCCGTAGAATACGTTTCACGGTTGCTCTGTTTACCCGTTTATTACATTGGTGGCAGCGGACGGGATCATTATGAGTGGAAAGGAAGAAGAGACTGCCGGTCCCAGTGGAAAAGAACCGAAAATGTCTTCCCACGCGCCCAGCGAGAAGGGAGCCATCGGTGGTCACGCTGTCAAAACCGAAACGACTTCAGCTCCGCCACAGGGAGAAACTGGTGCTATCATAAATGAGCTTATTAGTGCAATGACCCAGGTTTTTAAACAGTCTTCGGATAAGCCAAGTCCTGGCGATTCAATCAGCAGAAACGTTGCTCTGAAGCAGCCGAAACCATATTCGCTCGGTCAGAGTTTCAAGGTATGGCTGTCGCAATTTGACGAATATTCAAAGCTGGCTAACATTCCTGAAGCGAAGAAAAAAGCATTTCTAGTCACCTTGCTAGACCAAACAGCATATCGAGCCGTTCAGCTTCTCAGAATCCCCGAGATCGCTTCGTATCAGGACTTTTTGCAGCGTGTCATGGCTCGTTTTGACTCAGGCAAATCCCCGGGGGATTACAAACTGCTTCTTCGAGCTCGACAACAAAACAGCAACGAGGACGTAGAAATGTACGCTGATAATCTTCTGGAGTTAGCCGAGAACGCCTACCCCAATGCTGATTACCGTTTCAAGAGGAAATAGCAAAAGACCGGTTTTTGGAGGGTGATCGCTGCAGTGATGGATGCCGTGAACAGTTGTTTATCAAACAACCCGATAGCCTTTCAGCCGCCGTTCGACTGGTACGACAACTAGAAAGTGCCCGTGCAGCTTCACGTAACTCGGCTGAAAACAAACCACCGCGATCTCAATTGAATGTTGTAGAGGAGAGTGAAAATGCTCTCGAAGTTTCAGAGCTAAGGAGCTTGATGACATCCATAAATTCGCGGCTCGAGAGGTTGGAAAAACAGCAAGAAGAACCGCGCAAACGTTCGCTCGGGAGATCTTCAAGAGTTAGATGTTATCGTTGTCAGAATTATGGCCATTATGCCCGAGATTGCTTCAGTTCATCGGGAAACGGACAGAGATGCCTGCCGAGGGTCGACCAGTCCCCTTGAACAATTCAAAGACCCGAAGCTCATGCGATGACAAGGAGTTTGGAAAGGAAAACTTGTTTGTATTGAGCGGCCGTGGTGTTTATGTTTCCGGTCTAATCAATCACATTCGCGTGTCACTCCTTTTGGATACTGGCGCTACTTCGAGCATCCTAAATGAAGAAACGTGGAAGAAGAGTGGTCAATACCGCCCGGAAAAGCTTCGAAAATTCAATGCGACGCTGACTGTCGCAAATGGAGAAAAGTTAGCCGTACAGGGCAGAGCAGCAATAAACGTGCGCTTCGGAAATTCACTTTTCAAAGTACCCATGTTGGTTGTCCGTGACATTCCTCACGCATGTATTCTGGGGTCGGATTTCTTCGAACGGGATCTTGCCGAATCTTGTACGATGTTGGAACGTTCGTGGTTCAAGGTGAAGAAATCCCAATCTTTTATCAGCGAAAGGCACCAAGTATCTGCTGTGTCGTAGTTGAAGAGGAAGTTGAGTTAAAAGCGGGAACCGAAGTGGTTTTGTGTGGAAAATTGGAACCCGGTTTTGAGCGGAACGACGGGACTCCCGGGATGCTGGAAGGATGCCGGAAAAACACAGCGGAAAAGCTCGCAAGCAGGTTCTGCATAGCACGCACCTTGACCGTTCCAAAGGAAGGGAAAACTCCTGTCCGCATGGCAAATTTCTCAGAGCAAACTATGTTGTTGAGGCCAGGCCAAACTGTGGCTCAGTTTTACCCCCTTGATCACATCGACGCTTCAGTGAATTTGTTCGAGTTGGAGGAAACCTGCACAGAAAACAAGGCAAAACAAGATGTTCGGGTGGAAACGCCTTCCCCTGAACCGCCTGTTTGGAAACGAGAGATTCGTGCTGACTTCTCTGGACTTTCAGAGGGGGAGAGGCAATCTTTTAATGGCCTCCTAAAAGAATACAGAGATCTATTCGCCGTTGGGGATAGCAACTTAGGCCGTACCTATTTGTTAGAACACACCATTGACACCGGTCCAGCCACCCCAGTCAAGCAGGCACCTCGCCGACTTCCCCCGTTTAAACGAGACGAGGTTGATAGACAGCTCTCAGAGCTCTTAACGCAAGGAAGAATTGAACCATCTAACAGCCCCTGGAGCAGCCCTATTGTCTCCCCAAAAAGCATGATGGAAGCTACCGTCTGTGTATAGACTACAGGAAGCTTAATGCTGTAACTGTTAAAGATGCCCAACCCCTTCCGAGGTCAGATGACATCTTGGAGTCCTTGGGTGGTGCAAAGTGGTTTAGCTGCCTTGACCTAGCCTCTGGGTACTGGCAAGTTCCCGTCGCAAAGAAGGACCGCCCAAAAACTGCATTCGTCACACATCGGGGTCAGTTTCAGTGGACCTGCCTACCCTCTGGGGTAACCAATGGACCTGGAACCTTCACCCGGCTGATGAATCTTGCCCTTCAAGGTCTTACTTGGAGAGAGTGTCTGGTCTACTTAGATGACATTATCATCATGTCAGGCACCTTTGATGAACACCTGTCCCGCCTCCGTTCTGTTTTCGAAAGGCTGCGAGATGCCGGGTTGAAATTAAAATCGTCGAAGTGCATCTTCCTCCAGCGGCATGTTTCTTTCTTGGGGCATGTAGTCTCAGCCGACGGGATACAGACCGACCCCGAGAAAATAGCAGCTGTCCGTGACTGGCCAACTCCCACAAGTATTTCTGAGCTGAAAGGGTTCTTGGGCCTTGTGACATAATACAGACGATTCATCCCCGGTTTTTCTGCGATAGCAGAACCCCTAAACTACCTGACAAGGAAAGATGTGGAGTTTAAGTGGGGACTGCAACAAGAGAGTGCCTTCTGTGAACTGAAACATCGCCTCGTGAACCCACCAGTATTGGCGTATCCAGATTTCAGCGAAAACAGCGGCCACTTCATCCTTGATACTGATGCAAGTAATGGTCATGGTATTGGTGCTGTACTCTCTCAAAAGCAACCTGATGGTACCGAGCGTGTTCTTGCTTATGGGAGTCGTGCATTACACCGCCACGAAAGAAATTATTGTGCCACCTGTCTTGAAATGCTTGCTCTGGTTGACTTCATTGATCACTTTCGTTATTACCTTCTTGGACGAAACTTTCTTGTGCGGACAGACCATCACGGACAGGTAGCTCGTTGGCTGGAGAGGCTCCAGGAATACGACTTCACTGTTGAAAACCGCCCTGGACTGAGTCATGCTAACGCGGATGCATTATCTCGCAGGCCGAGACGAAAACATGGAAGTTGCCCATCATGTGGTAATACTGAATATGTTTCCGCAGCATTCCTACAACAAAGCGAGTCGAAAGAGGGGGCGTCCAAGACCCAGGAAAAGAAATTCTCATGGACTACGGGCGAAATTGCCCAAGCCCAACGCAGTGACCCAGATATTAACTCCGTGATTGCAAGGATGGGAGAAAGCAAACCCAAACCATCACCTGGCGAACTTCTTTCTCTGAGTCCTATCTCCAGGGCAATATGGGTACAACACGAATTACTGGAGTTAAAGGATAATGTACTGCGAATTTGCCCAAAGGAGAGGTCAAAGAAACTGAAACCCAGGATCGTCCTCCCAGAACCTCTTGTAAAACCAGCACTGCAACGGTTACACGATGGGCTAGAAGGGAGCCACCTCGGACAGCTCAAGACGTTACGGAAAGTTCAAGCCAGATTCTGGAGGCCTGGCCTTGCAAAAGCTGTGAAAGACCATTGTACCGCATGTTTAACCTGTGCCGAGTGCAAGCCCCCCAGGAAAACGCCCAAGGCACCCCTCCGCCCTATTCCATCGTCTTACCCTTTCCAGCGACTTCACATTGATATCGTTGGCCCACTTCCCAGAACCAAACGTGGTAACCGTTACATCTTGACTGCCCAGTGTTCGTTTACAAAGTGGGTCGAGGCCTATGCCATACCAAACCAGAGAGCAAAAACCTGCGCGAGAGCCCTGATGGACAACTGGGTTTATCGGTATGGTGCCCCGGATTCCATCCATTCCGACCAAGGGCGTAATTTCGAGTCCCGCCTCTTTGGTGAGCTTTGCCAAATGCTCGAAATCCGAAGAACCAGAACAACGGTGTATCACCCCGCAGGAAATGGACAGGCAGAGAATGCCAACAAGAGCATCAAGGGGCTCTTAATGGCAATGGTGAACAGCGACCCAGAAACATGGGACCAGCACCTTGGGCCTTGTATGATGGCATACCGGAGTAGTGAGCACATCTCCACCGGGTATACCCCTTTCACCCTTATGTTTGGCAGGGAGATGCGGCTTCCCTTAGATGTTATGGTGGGTGTCCCAGAAGCAACACCTGACCATTATGGAGATTATGTGTCGCAGTTGAAGAGTCAGCTCTCTGATGCTTTCCAGGATGTCCGGGAGCACCTGAGAATGGCACAGCACCGACAGAAAGAGTATTTTGACCGTGGAGTCAAAGAGCGCATCTACCAGCCCGGAGACCAGGTATTCCTTTTCGACCCTCAGCTGAGACCTGGCGAGGCCGCCAAATTTCGCCTTAGGACGTATTGGAACGTACAACTGAGGTCAAGAGACCACGAGACCCTGTAAGTCGCTCAAAGGTTGTGCATTTTGACAACTTGAAGCTATATCAACGTGGGAACCCGGAGAGGGACGTGAGTCGGAGGAACCAAACTGGCAATCGAGGCTGCCTGGAGAAGGAGAGGGAAGATGTGCTTGAATCTCCTGAGGGGAGTGGCACCATTTGCAGAGATGACTTAAGTGAAGACAGAGATGTAGATGAACCTCCAGACTTCTGCCTTCCCATACCAGAGCCAGTAGGGACAGAACACCATGTCATCCAGGATGCTGAGAACAGTGGAACTCGCAAGGTTGACGATAATCAACCCGACATTGACAGAACCCCTCAGTTCGATGACCATCAACCACAAGCTCACTTATTACCAGGAACTCAACTAGGAGAAGCTGACCCTGTACTTGATGTCCAGTGTAACCCTAGTGCAATGAGTGACCTAGGAGAGAACACCGCTCATACAACCCGAGAGAGTGAACAGGAAAGTACGCTTGTCGCCGATGGCGGTGTGGAGCTGGCTGAGAAGAACCCGCCAGGAGTAACAGCCGGGAGCAACCTGGTTGGGCTTGGGGTCTCTGCCAAAGAAACACCACGTGCCACCTCGCGCCCAAAGAGAGTAATCCGTCCCCCGGATCGCTATGGGGACTGGGAACTAAACATCATATGTTCTTCTGGTTATTCCATGGCTCCCAAGAACAAAGTTGAAAGTCTCAAAGCTTTCCTACAGAAGCAGACAATGGAGTACTTTGTTTAAATAAGATTGTATGCAAAGAGCTGGACCTTTCAGGAAACAAAGACGGAGTGAAATATTAAGCGTTGAGTTAAGTTGTTGCAAAGCTCCTGAACTACGGACAGTGACATTTGTCTGAACTAAGTGAACATTAATCTAGGACCTTAAGATAACAGGATAGTGACGTTTAACTGGTCGACTTTCTTTCAAGGGGGGAATGATGTAGGAATAGGATCACGTGACACTGCTTTGTGCGCGCTAGAACGTGTGTGCTTTTGCGAGTAACCGCTTTTTGTGTGTGTAATAAAAGTGACTTTGGTTCCGTAGAATACGTTTCACGGTTGCCCTGTTTACCCATTTATTACATAATTAACGTGGTCTTTATATAAAGATCTCTAGTTGTCTTTATATAAAGATCACGGTAATCATATTTTCATTAATAATTCAGTGATAATTTCATTGTCTTTGCTTTGTACCCCGATTTCCCCCGAGACCGAAATCAAAACCCTCTCCGGGCTTTTCAGAACGATCATTCTATACCGGCTATAAAGATGTATGCACGTGACTGATTTCTGACATCTGAGAGAATAATAGGGGCATGAATTATTAATGAGTTTTTGAAGGCGCTGAAAAATAAAATAGGCCGCACTGACACACCATAGACCGCATTCATCAATGGCGGCTGAGTAATTATTATTTTGTCTTTATGCTAATCATCCTGAATAGCCTCGTAAACACGAGCAAAATTCAAAAGAATTTTTGTTCCAAAGTGAGGCTAGTTACGATGATTAGCACAATGACAAAAGAATAATTTCTTGACCGCCATTTATAAATACGGTCTATTGCTTGATCCACGCTGAACTGAACACTGCATGCGCAGATCATGGGTTTCTGCGTTATTTCCCAGTCGTATGATATGATTTAAATAAAGTCAATGAATTGGCACTTTTCACATCGAACGGGAGGAGGTTATTACACAGATTTGCGGCGGACAACAAGAGTTTTCTTTGGCTTTATGGGAGGGACTTGAACACAGTGGGAACTTGCGGAACATAGACGATAGCTGTTATTGTTGCAGAGACGGACCAAGCCAGCTAGGTAAGAAGGTGCTAGTCCACAAAGCGCTTTGTAAACAGTAGTCAAAATCTTAAAATTGATACGGAAATCAACAAGAAGCTAATGAGGTTCTTCACAAAATTTAGAGAAACAATTTCTCAGTTTCGCAGCTGTATTTTGGACACGTTGGATTTTCCTAATTTCATAGGATGGCAGGTTGTAGACTACACTATTACAATAGTCCAATCGAGACGTCACCAAAGCGTGGACCATAGTTTATGTTGCTTCGCGCGATAGATGCCCTCTATTGTACAGTTAGTAGATTGCTGATGAACTAATCTTTGAAATGTGACCAGACATGGATGGGTTTGAATCAAGCCAAAGACCAAGATGATGTAGCTGTGGAAGGTGTAATGAGAGTATTTCCAACAGAGACGAGACCGATGCTAACTTTTTCAAGTGTCTATAAAATTCGGAAACTACACCAGTATTATCCAAAATTTATCGCTACGTTAAATTTAAATCGAAGAGATGAAGAAAGGTAAAAAATATGATTCTTTGTTTATATCTGTTTGTCTTCGTTACTTTTCAGAAGTGATAAGCGTAGAGTTAATTATTGTAAGTTTAAACTAAGTTACAATGTAGAGAAGAAGCCTGCTCCCATTGTGGACCTCCAGTAAAACTATAAGGGCACCTTACAGCCAAGGCGACGTTACAGTATTTGGTCAAAATGCTGGACAACAGCGATGTGATAAGTTGAGTTCTTTAATATACCACAAAAATGGGAGCTCTAATGGGGGATTAACTGTCTTAATGATTTGATACAAATAATGGATATTGATAATCAGTTATATTCAAGGTTGTTGCGGTCAGGTGGTAAGTCTTTTTTTTAATGTTGGCAGGGTTAACACCAATGTTAAGTGTGTTTGATACTACCTAATACGTTTCCTACAGTGCGAGCTCCACTGGTAATGTTCATGGTAATAATGCAATCGAGGGATAGCATTACTTTATGTCCTTGTTTGGAGCTTTCCAGTCACTTATGGACCAAAGCTATACCTCATTCATTTTAGCAGTAGGTTGCATTGTTGCTGGAATCTATTGCTGTAATAATGGTGGTTTCAAAATAATTTGATTCTCATGGTAGAGATTTGTGTGGTAACAGTCACTCTCAAGGGACATCTGTCCTTTTATAAATACCATCTATAAGCAGTTTAGTCCACGTCGGTATATTCAAAGTTTGTATCAGACCAGTGATATATTTGAGGTAAAAGGAGTAAAAATTGCTAAAGTTAATCTTGATATTGCAGGAAACAACACCTTTATCCTTGTAAGCAGTGTTGTGCACTGGCACGATATTCATTGTGTTACTCGGTGATCAAGCCTGCAGTTACTGGGATTCTAATACATTAGGTGCTATTGTGAACATTGGGACTAAGTTCTACCATGACTTGTGTATAAAAAGGCATCCTACAATCAATGATTTACCTAAATATGCTACCATTTGTGGAGTAAAGGTGAAAGTGAATCTTCATGTCGAAAGTGCAGAGGTGATGATCTGTGATTCAACTTTGGCCACATATACATTTCCAAGATAAATGTATAAAATATATTAGTAAATTTTCGACCTATAATATACATTTGCTCACGAAAATGACTTCCTTTTTTTTCTGTAGTGTCATTATTCCAATGTTTACAAACATTTGTGAGGCTGTCAAAATAAAATTTGAATACATAATTTATTATGAACCATTTACCTTTAAGGTATTGCAAGTTATTTTTCCTTTAATCCTCTTTATTTTCTATCATATCAACATCTACGAACTTGTTTCATTAGGGCTTCGTTGACTTGAAGTTCTTACTTATTTACTAAAAACCAACCTTTTAAAGAAAGAAAAAAAAAACACTTGCAAAGATGATTCAACTTCATCCTAGCATTTCTTAAATACAACATAGGACTCGGCCAGAGGATTAGAGGATAGGCCGAATGTGGCCTCTTGTTGTTGATGCAGATTACATCAAAACACGGAGGCATGTCCTTTTACACAACATCACCTTGCTTTCTCTCGCCCATAACGCAAAAACAACAACAACAACAACAACAACAAAATCAAGAAAAAGCAAAACAAGACTCTCCTTTGAAGACACCTGCAATAGTGCGACAATGTTTTTTAAGTCTATCCAGACCAGCTAAACAGAGTATAGCCTTTGCTCCTCTACACTCTATACTAACCTTAACGGATCAAGTTTTTTTTATTAATTTTAATTCAAACTCTGATTTGGGAAAAATGAATCATGATGCAATTTGGGGTTGAAAAGGTTGAAAAGGTTTTTATTTGCTCATGACACTGGTCTGTTTTATTCTCAGAAAGATCGTAATCAGACCATAGCTGTTATGAATTATGAATTAATGAAGATAATGGACTGGCTCAAAGCCAACAAACTATCACTTAACATCGCCAAAACTAATTATATATTGTTTCATCCAAAACAAAAACTCATCACTTTTAATAATAACATCACGCTCGATAATGTTTCTGTAAAGCAAGTCGAGGTAACGAAGTTTCTTGGCGTATTCGTAGACCAGCATCTTTCGTGGAAGTCACACATTAGTTATGTTGCCAAAAAGACCTCGAAAATCATTGGAATTATAAGCAAGTCTCGTTTTTATCTCAATCGGAAATCCTTGTTGTCCTTATACTATACCTTAGTATATCCCTATCTTAACTACTGCAATATTGTATGGTCCTCAAATTATCCCTCTAATTTAAACAGGCTTCTTCTCCTGTAGAAACGTATCGTTAGAATCATAGGTGGAGTTGATTATTTTGCTCATACTGGACCCTTGTTTTACAGCCTTAACATCCTCGACATCTTTAACATAAATGCTTTCCTTGTGGCTTATTTTATGTACTCTTATCATAATCACTTCCTCCCTAACACTTTGACAATCTTTTCTCTTCTCATCAACAAATTCATACGTATAATACGCGGAATGCTGCCAATTACTGTTCACATTACTGCAGAACTAATATTAAGCAGTTCTACATCAAGGTCCCAAGGTTTGGAATTCCCTACCTCGTAATTTGACCTTGTCCAGCAGTTACCGCTGGTCAGCGTATCGTTATGGCGGGTGGATTGACTTTTTTATGCTGCAGTCTATTACTCCGAGTTTTCGCGATTTCTTCGAATTCTAAGTGGCTCTTCATCAGCAACCTTGTTCGTAATAATGAATGGCTTCAGCAAAATTTATTTCCTGGTGACATTTCTCGAATTGCTCTAAATAATTGCCTTGTAAATGGGAGTAATCGTGTCCGCCATCTTGGATTTGCTGTTACTCATTTGGCGAATCATCGTTCTGGTGGATCGGAGGCGTTGAACAAACTATGGAAAGTTGTTTCACCTCATGCCCCAGCTACTATGTTACTTCGAAAGAAGTTTTTGAAGCGAAGAATATTCTATTCGTCGAACCAAACAGCTTCGTTTAATCCTGCAGTATTCGTTCTCAGCATCAGTGGCGATGTTGAGGCCAACCCTGGTCCAAGCAACAACCAAACGAGATCTGCGGTAATCAAATGCTTTAATTGCTCGAAAACTGTACAGAGTAACCACAAGAGGCTGTGGTGTGAGAAATGTCTTACCCTGACTCATGCCCGCTGTGTTAATATTTTACCTATGGAGCTAAAACATATACGTGCTTGCAGTCCTCTGAAATGGATATGTGATAACTGTACCCTGAGCGAACTCCCGTTCTTCAGTGTCAAGGATTTTGACTCTTTAGATCCACTGAATGAACATGTTTCGTCTAACGAATATAAGTCTGATAGTCATCTGGAGGAATTAAATGCCAGGAGATCAAATTTTTCTGTTATGCACTTGAACACCCAATGTATGACTTCTACATTTAATGAGCTGCTGCTGACAGTTCAGACATACCAACTTGATGTGGTGTCCCTAAGTGAAACGTGGCTGAAGGATAATCACCTATTATTGAATCATGATCATGTTTCAATTCCTGGCTACATCCAAGACTTTAGAAACAGAGATGGAATTAAAGGTGGAGGTGTTGGAGCATATATTAAAGAAAGCATCAAATATAAGAGGCGAAAGGACATTGAAAATAAGCACCCCAATCTGGAGCACCTTTGGATTGAGATTGGTGGTAAAAATAAAAACAGTTCTTTATTATTGGGAACCATTTACAGATCAACACGAATCCTTGACACTCAACAATGGTTTTTGGAAATGGAGAACATGTTAAGTGAACTCACAACCTCCTGGAATGGTCTGTTGGTTCTCCTGGGTGACTTTAACATTGATCTGTTAAAACCCACACCTATGGCTAGACAGTTCCTTGATCTCTTGTATATTTTTAACATAACGCAACTTGTGGACAAACCTACTAGAACGACACGTCAAAGTGAAATACTCATTGACCATATCATTTCCAATTGTCCGCAACGTGTAAAATTCATTAATGTCCTTCCTTGCTCAACCATCAGTGACCATGATGCTCCTTACGCTTGCATAGATATACGTGTTACGCGCTTTGCTCCAAGGTTTAAATACATTCGTAATGAGCGTCAGTTCAATGAGGAGTCTTACGTGGAAGACTGTGCTAATCTCCCATTGAGTGTTGTTTATGCTCTGGAGGATCCCAATGAAAAACTTGACGCTTTTAGTGGCCTTATATTGCAGTGTATAGAACGACATGCGCCGCTAAAGCGTACTAGGCTAACTCCTCCTCCGGCTCCATGGTTACAAAAAGATGAAATACGGCAGACTCAGCTACTGAGGGACAAGCTTCCGTTCGAAGCACACGCAACTAAAGCACAAGACATCTGGCAAAAGTTTCGTGATGTGCAAAACCTCCTGAAGAAGAAAATACGGGAAGCTCGCAAAATTTCATCAATAAAGCTCTCTCATCCAAAAAGCCTAAAGAGGTGTGGCAGGTTATCTACCGTATTCTGCACCCAAATCCTACACCCTTGAGGTGCAATGTAGATGCTCTAAATGAACACTTTGCAAGTACAGCCACGACGACTACTGGTGTTCAAACATCTGATACTAAAGAAGATCTGATAGCTTTCTTGGATGCACTTCAACCCGAAGAGTCTCTGACAGGAAATAACAGCTTTACCTTAAGGCTTGTTACATTCCATGAGGTCCTACGTGAGCTAAAGCACCTACGATCGGACACATCCACAGGTCCTGACCTAATTCCAACAAAATTTTTAAAGCCTATTGCTGAATATATTGCAAGCCCTTTAACTCACATAATCTCATTTATTACATTGTGTGACTTTCCAGATAAATGGAAACAAGCTCGTATAACTCCAATCCCAAAAGTGGATAGTCCTCAAGATAACAATGATGTTCGACCAATCACTATATTGCCCGTTTCGTCTAAAATCTACGAGAGGCTTGTTCACAACCAGGTTGTTGAGTTTTTGGAAAATCACCATCTCCTTGAGGACAATATTTCTGGATTTAGGAAAGGCCACTCTACAACATCTGTTTTATTAAGCATACGTGATGACATATTGAAAGCAATGAATCGGAGCGAATGCACCCTGCTTGTTTTAGCTGACTTCTCGAAGGCTTTTGACACTGTCAAGTATAAGTCTGTGCTTGAGAAAATGAATGTTCTCGGATTTTCAAAGTCATACCTTAAATGGACAGTCAACTACTTGTGTGGAAGAGAGCAGTTTGTTCAAATCGATGACCGGATTTCAAAATCTGTCAGTATTAGCTTTGGAGTCCCACAAGGTTCGATCATGGGTCCTCTCATTTTCAACATATATATTGCTGATCTCCAAGGGAAACTCGATTGTGCTTGTCATCAATATGCTGATGACACAACCATATATCAAGCATCGAAGCCTGCTGAACTAACATCTTGCATTATTTCGGTGCAACGTAATGTGGATAAACTGCAATGTTGGGCTAATGAAGCAAATCTGGCTTTAAATCCCAGCAAAACGAAGTACATGTTATTATCTTCCACTAAACTTTCTTCCTATCATGAGCTTAATAACATTGACATTGATTTAAGAGTTGGAAGTATATCCTGAGAACGTGTGTCTTCGGCAACACTTTTAGGGACCCACATTGATCACAACCTAAAATGGAAAGAAAATGTCAAGCAAACTTCAGCTTCTCACTGGAAAACTTGAACCATTTACAGACTTCAAAAAAGTTGGTAAAATCTCTGTTAAATGTCCACATTTTCTTTGTAAATTACAATCTCTGTAAATTTGCACACTTACAGAGATTTTGTAACTCCATAAAAAGTCTGTAAAATTTACCACATTTTCGTCCTTATGATGACATAAAATGTGTACAAAATCTCAATAAAATCTATGTAAATTGAAGGAAAAATTTACAGAGATTTTATGCGATAAGTACAAAATGTCTGTAAAATCTCTTTACTTTCTCTGTAAAATTTACACGAGAAAAAATCTCTGTAAATCCATCCATGTAAAATGTCAGTGTTATCTCTATCAAAAGTGAGTGAGAAGAATGCATGAAATGTCTATAAAATGTGTACAAAAACCCTCAAAAAACTGGAGGGGAAAAGTATGTGAAATGTTTTTAAAATGTTGGTGTTTTAGTGCACAAAATCTCAGCAAAATATTCACAATATCTCTGTAAATTGAGTATTTAAAACCTGACAGAAGTCAGGAAATGTCCATAAAATGTCTGTAAAAATGGAGGGGAAAAGTATGTGAGATGTTTTTAAAATGGTGGTGTTTTAGTGCACAAAATCTCAGCAAAATGTTTACAATATCTCTGTAAATACGTGTAATAGCATTCAAAACCTGACGCGAGCCAGGAAATGTTAATAAAAAGCGAAATGGATGAAAGGTTAGTCGATTTTACGTAGAAAAAACAACAAGTTCTAGAGTTTTTGAATGCATAAATTTTTATTTCAAATCTAAAAATAATCATTTGTTTATATTACTTTCAATAGAATCTAAGTGTA
>BLFO01003992.1:1453590-1486090 GCA_014634245.1 Montipora cactus
GCTCATATAACGATGGAAGTATGTACAGCAAATTCTCTACTTTTCGCCCAAAATTTTGACAGGTGTCCCAAAGTCTTTTGACCCAGATTGTATGTCCTTGGAGAGGAAGAAATTCTCAACTTTATCTAGGCTCAAAAACAAGAAACAAAGAAGAATAGGGATCATTAAATTATAACATAATGCTTATTGACTGAGTTTAGGTTGGGCTGGATGGGAAAATATTTGGCCCTAGGTCATGGCACACGAACCTTGCTGCGCATGGTCTGTAGGCCCTGACCTCTGGCCCTCCTACTCAGTCAATAAGTACATAACATTGCTTCCTCAAAATACATTTACAGATATACTACATGTTTCATTTAAGTATATATAAACACAGTGGCTATATTAAGTACATGGACATGTAGGTGATTATAGAGATGTGTGCCATCTAATAATTGAGAATTAATTGATTACATCACATTTTGCTATAATCACCTTGTGAACTAGTTTCCTAGAATCCCACAAAAGTGTCCAGCCAGAGCAGTCAATTCCTATCTTTTGTACACTTTTCTGATAAATTTCATCAGAATCTAGAAAAGAACTGCCAATTTGAAGGTTTGAATGTAATGAAATGACCAGTCTCGCCCATCATTTCCTACTAATGGCAAGCACCCAGAAATTTAACCAAAAATTGTATATATCAAAGTACACATAAGAATGAACTTGGTTTCAATGTCCCTATCAAGAAACCTTAAGGTCATGTAATTGCATAGGATAGAACAAAAATAGCCTTGGGTCCTGCAAAAATAAATAAAATTACCATAAACACTTGCAGATAAGACACACCTTTTCCCTCAAAATAGTTTTTAGAAATGGGTAAGGCTTATCTGCGGAAGATCTGAAAAAGGCTGCCTCTGGTGGCCAGTTTTCCATCTTTGCATCCAATTTTATGCCTAGTTGCATGTACTAAGCTCCAAACGTTTCACTCATGTTCTTGTTGAAATGCAAAAAAATCTATGGCAAAACTGTGTTTAAGAAATTCCTGTCAACAAATACCAGAAAAAGATCAATCATATGTCAAAGTTGGTAAAAGCCATGTTCATTACATTAAAGTGCTTTCCGTTTCAATATTAGTGAATAGTGAGTTAACGTTCGATGAACAGTGGATGAACTTGACTTCTAAAGACTAGACTTTGGATTTCTTTTGTTTTTTGTCAAAAAACTTTTTTCCCTAAATTTGAACTGGTAAGGTCAGGGTGCCGCTTATCTCCGTGTTTACAGTTCACCCGCCAGTTCAGTTGGGTAATACTACCATACTAAAACAAATTAACCGCATGGATTACCTGCATGGGTACACCTACTTTTCAAGTTACATCAAACTGTATGAGGGGTGCCACCCGCCAGTTCCGATGAAAAATACTTCAAATTAGTATACTATGACAAATTAACTGCATGGTTAGACCGAATTTACAAGTTACATCAACTGTATGAGGTGTGCCACCCGCCAGTTCCGATGAAAAATACTACAAATTAGTATACTATAACAAATTAACTGCATGGTTAGACCGAATTTACAAGTTACATCAAACTGTATGAGGTGTGCCACCCGCCAGTTCCGATGAAAAATACTACAAATTAGTATACTATGACAAATTAACTGCATGGTTACACCGAATTTACAAGTTACATCGAACTGTATGAGGTGTGCCACCCGCCAGTTCCGATGAAAAATACTACAAATTAGTATACTACGACAAATCAACTGTATGATTAGACCTACTTTTCAAGTTACATTGAACTGTATGAGGCGTGCCACCCGCCGGTTCAGATGGGAAATACAACAGAGTTTCCTAAAACAAATTTACTGCATGTAATTGAGTAGTACTTGTATTACATTGATCTTGACACAAAGACATCAATTATTATTCACAATTGCATCACAATTTGCAATCAGCACAGTCTGTTTCTTGCATCTCAGGAAATTCCCTCCAATTAAATTTCAATGCTCAATTTCCTTCGGCACTGCATCTTGTGGTTGAGGTACATGAAGGCCCTGGAAAAGAGTCACACCAGTCAATCAATCAATTTATATAATTTCATAACATCATTTTCGAAGAATATTGTAACAAATCACTTTGCCATTCATAAGCAATGTTCCTGTGTAGGTGAAACTGAATAATGAGGCTAAGAGCTAAAGGAATTATTGCAAGAAACTTATATCTTACAATTTAGAATCTTGTAGGAATCTTACAAGATCTTGTTAGTTTGTTGCAAGAGTCTTAGTTAAGAGGTACATGTAACATAAGATCTTGTTATGAAACCTAACAAAAATATTGGTAAGATCTTTATAAGATTTCCACCTGGGCGACCGCCATTGTTTCAAACAAATTTTCCTTCGTGATACAGTACAGTATTTGATTATTCCATGAGCATGCATTGGATAAGATGACAAATAGCCAACGAGGTGCGAAGCTCCAAGTTGGACATACACTATGTACATGTAGTTATTTCATATCCAACAAGCCTGAACGCAATAATACAGTGTAATATTGTTTTATTGAAAACGCCCCCAAAATAGAGAGAAATCTACTGACTTCATTGTGTAACTGTATATTTTCAGCTGACATGTACCCTTTCCATCATTTTGTAGAGCATGGAATATTAGCTCATATACCAGGATGGCAGGGCCAATGAAAACTTCTGAATTGTATTATACAATGATAAAATTGTTAATATTTATTACGTTTATAGACATCACAAAATTTACATACAGTCTCATATTGAAAGAGTGCACAAAACAATTTATCTCATTGGTCTCTGCGCAATGTGTGTAGTGTTTCCATGGTACTTTTAAAAATGCAAGAGTTTCCTTAAATAACAGTTACCTACCTTTTAGAAAAGTCCCATTCAAGACAATCTCCACCTGCACTTTTTAGCTGCCAAAGACCTAATACATTGCCCTGAAACAAAATATGGACATATAAAAACCTTGCAAGGTCAGTTTCATGACCCGACGTAATGGTTATGGTAGGAGCTGTGGAAATTTGACCCGCTGGAATTCCTTGTTGACACCCTGGCTTACAAACTTATATGGAAGCCTGTGACAACATCCCAAAGTGTCCACCTTACCAAACTGACCATTTCGTACATGTAATAAAATCAATAATAATTATTTATCGTTGAATTTTTCATAATTTCTTATTGATAATGTCTGAATTAGTGTTTGAAGGGTACAACTCAAAACAAATTTTGTATTTCACTAATAAATTTGCTCTTTTTTTGAGGGTGCCTGGGTATAAAGCACTAAAAGCACTAGCTTGTGAGATTCCCCATATCCAATTAAAACAGTGGAGCAATCATGCCAAAAATTGTCCCTTAAAACAAAAGTTTTGAGATATAAAAATTCCTCAAGATGGCTTTTTGTGTATTGTTATGAATTAGATTAATAAGCCTCCTAAGAGTGATACTTATAGATTTTACTCTGTCTAATGCCAGACGATTTTACTCGTCAATGGGGGCCTCTTCAGGGATGAATGGATTAAGTACTCATCAAATAAAATTTGAGGTTTTGCTGGGAGAAATTGCAATATTAACTGCATCACAATATGATTGGTATATTTAGATGGCTAGCTCTACTACATAACAGTACATGTACAGGGTTCTCCCTAGTTTTCAGCGCAACAGGTATGGCACCTTTTCACACCGGTAAAGCAATTGGTGAATGTTGGACGTTCTGCAAAGGATAAGCGACTTCTGAGCGTTTGCAGGCGGTAATAAGTGCTCTTATTATATCTCAGATAGTACGCGCGCTGTAATTGGCTAAATTAGTGGGCTGTATTCTACAGTACGGCCTGCTGTACAGCCCGCTTAATTTAAAATTTCGATAAAACATCATCTAGCGAGTTTTTCATTTCATTTCTGTTGCATAAACTTGTACTGAAAACTGTTTGAATTAGTTTTTGGAATTTTGGTACGGCAATCTTTGTCGCAGTTGAACCTTTCGCTTGACTTTGACTAGTTTCCTTGCCCGCGCGCCGGATTAACCTCAGAGATATAATATATATCTTACTAACCAAGTTTTCTCGGTCCGTACTGTAAGTTACGGATCCTCGTTTTTTCCCGAGCGCTTCCGGGAAAAAACTCAGTCCGTAACTTACAGTACGGACCTCGAACTCGGTTAGTAAGAGGTATTTACAAGCAGTAAATTTTACCGGTAGCTTTATAATGTTTCATGAAAAATCCTAGTAATGCAAATGCTTTTGAGTAGTCCACTATGGAATACCCCACAAGACAACTGAATTTCTTTTGTTAAGGCTCACATACATGTACATGCAAACAAGCAAGTGACAAGTAACAAGCGAGAAAGCTTGTATACCATGTCATAGGAAATAGTTACATATCACCCTGAACAAGCAATGTGGAATACAGCCGAATATATGCTGTGCAGTTATTGGCTTATTGGTTAAATCTTTTTATGACTTGGTATAAAGGGCTTCCATAACTGAACATGTGACATTGTTTGCACGAGGAGCCTGAGCCGGCCAAATTTTTCTGCGGCCCATCAAAGAAATTTGAACGCAAGGTTAAATTCCTAGAATACTTTTCCTCACAGTCCAGGAACGAAGGTGTATGCTACCCAAGAGGTTACAAAATGAAATGGTGACACAGTGAGTTAATAGATTGTATACCTCAGGTATATGCTATCCAAGAGGTTACAAAGTGAAATGGTGACAGTTAGTTAATAGATTGTATACCTCAGGTATATGCTACCCAAGAGGTTACAAAGTGAAATAGTGACACAGTGAGTTAATAGATTGTATACCTCAGGTATATTCTACCCAAGAGGTCACAAAGTGAAATGGTAACACAGTGAGTTAAGGATTGTATACCTCAGGTATATGCTACCCAAGAGGTTACAAAGTGAAATGGTGACACAGTGAGTTAATAGATTGTATACCTCAGGTATATGCTACCCAAGAGGTTACAAAGTGAAATGGTGACAGTGAGTTAAGGATTGTATACCTCAGGTATATCAGGATTCGCAAACTTTTTCAGAACAAAAATTCAAGAACTTTTCAAGGACTTTCAAGGGCCAAATTTTGAAATTTCAAGGACCTCTTTTTTATTTACGTCGATGAATTTACCCATAGAAATGGTCTGACAGTACAATTCTTCCTCATTTTCCGTAACGTACATGCATGAAAATAATGCAACGGCAAAGTAAAATGGTTACACAGTGAGTTAATAGATTGTATACCTCAGGTATATGCTACCCAAGAGGTTACAAAGTGAAATGGTGACACGCGTCTGTGTCTTTGACACGAGCATGAAATAGGCTCATAAAGCAAAGCTCATTAGTATGTATGAGTTAGCCCATTGTCGACCTATTGTGGTTTTATCATTGTTAGTTTTAATAGCTTTTTATTGTATAAATGTATATGGCAATGGCCATTCAGTTGAACATCGTTTGGCAAACCCAGCACCGTGTTTGTTACAGGTAATCATTTGGAAATAAGTAGCAGGGTATTCTTGATTAAAAAAAAAAAACGTAACAATTCGCTCGCTAAATATTTATGTCGGGCGCATGAAAATGTTAACACTTTCCCGTTTTCAGCACTTTCTTAAGCCTTGTGGAACCAGTGATATGAAAATTCAAAACTTCTTGTCGCGAAATCGTCAGAAGAATCGATTGTCACACATATCAATGTCGCGCGTCTTTGTAAAAATGAGAGAGATACAATCCGCTCGCAAAAACTTGTCTTGTCAGGCGCGTCAAAATGAATTTCATTTTAAATAAGAGGTTAAACAAAGGAACATTTTCCCGTTTCAAGCGCTTTCCTACGCCTTAAAGAACCAGAGATGTGAAAATTTAGAACTTCTTGTCGGGAAATCGTCAAAAGATACTCACATAGCGCGTCGCTTGTCTTTATTGACATAACGTACATAAAATTTGCTCGCAAAAACTCATAGTCTGGCGCGTCAAAATGAATTCAAATTCCAATAAGAGCTCCAAGAAGGGAACTTTTTTCCCGTTTCAAGGGCTTTCCTACGCCTTAAAGAACCAGAGATATGAAAATTTAGAACTTCTTGTCGCGAAATCGTCAAAAGAATCGGTTATCACACATGACGCGTCGCTTGTCTTTATTGACATACAGTAACATACATACAATTCGCTCGCAGATAAATTTCATTCGGTTAAGAGGTAAAACAAAAAGAACATTTTCCCATTTCATGCACTTTCTTACGTTTTATGGAACCAGAGATATGAAAATTTAAAACTTCCCGTTCAGAAATCGACCATCACACATGACATTCGTATTTCTTATCAAAACTTATAAATAAGCTTACAACAACGCTTGCAAAAACCTCTTATGTCTGGCTCGTCAAGATAGAGTTCATTTCTAAAACGAAACAGTTCTCGTCTCAAGCACTTTCTTACGTCTTACAGAACCAGAGGTCACGTCACAAAATGGCGAAAACAACAAATTGACGCGTCGCGTGTCTTGTTGAATTAAAACATTATACCCGGTAACTCAAGTTCGCTCGCAAGAACTGTTTACGTCTGGCGCATCCAAATAAAAATTTCATTACAAATTAAAACTCCAACAACATCGTGTTTTCCCATTCTAAGCACTTGCTTATGACTTGTAGAGCCAGAGATAAGAAAATTCGTTGACAGTGATTAAAGTGTTGAGCGCCACCGAAAAACCCGGGCGAAAAAGGCGGAAAGAAAAAACGTATTGGCTCTTTCTCTGTCGGCGGAGACATCCTTTTAGCGGTGTTAGTAGGAATTGCCTTCTGTTTTGTTTTTTGTTGTGCAGAACAATGCCATAGATAACACACTCATGCGAGTGAATAACAAAAGGATACCCGCGCATCAAATGCGCGCAAATGCGCGTATCCGCACGCGTTTACGCAAAAATTGTGCGTGCGTTTTGCGTGTGCGTTGGCCGCTTATCTCTGACCTGTACTGTAAGGATTGTATACCTCAGGTATATGCTACACAATTAATTATTAATAGCATAGCTGTAAATTTAATTTTGTATACTCTTTCTTTAACTTGTTTTTTCTGTGCACTTAGATTGCTAAGAAGTAATGCCAGGTTTCACCTGAAAGGATTGTGATTGTGCATAGACCTCAAAAACCCAACTCCTCCCCCTCATCTCCCAAATACACAAGAATGTCACTTAAAATAGCTACAAGCTTCGTGTACTTACATGTACTCCTGTTCCACTTAATTTGTCAGATTTATCACCATTGTCTGCCACCCTTCATCTGGGATTCTGGCCTCAAAAGAACCCAGTCGGGAAGTCGAAATTTTTGCAAATACTGTTGCAGCACATCTGGAACAATAATCTAGCGATCAAGTCCACAGAACCGCCTTATCTTGGACAATCAAAGAAATTAGATAATTTATATTTTGGTCGAATTGTTGAAAATAAGATTTGTCATCAAGATACTTTATTTGGGTGGGATTGACGGAGGTATTGACAATTAATGGGAGACCAAAGCGTGATAATGTCCCAGGCGGTTTCTTCTGAAGTGTAACCGACCATTCAGTGAAATCTGGTGTCAAAGGAGTAATCTAATTAAGCGCCCAGCCCAAAATTTAGCTTGCTCTGGCTCCTCGTGCATGAGAAACCAGTGAAGGTACATGTAGGTATACAGGTGACAAGGGAGTAACTACAGAATAACCAGCCACTATTGTGTTCTTGTAGTGGCATCGTTTGAAGAACAAGGCATCTGCAAGTGGCGAATAAGGGGCTGGGTATACAGAGATCCATATATTACATGTAATTCCCTATTCGTTATTATTGTTATTGCCTTAAATGGCCTTAATACAAGATGAAGTGAAATTACTAAGGGAGTAGGTCTGCAAAAGTAATGACTGTGCTGAGGTCGTCCTTGGCGGTTTGGGAAACGAGGGAAGATGGGGAAAGGAGGAAAAATGACAAAATGTCTCAGGGAACAAGGCGACATAAACAATTTTAGGGAGCAAAATCCTGGGAACAAGTTTGAAAGTAAATTGGGCGGGGAACAAGGGAACAAAACTTTAAAATTTTAAGCCATTTAAACTCAAATCAGGTTTGTAAGTAAGATGACGACTTACCGAAAACTCCTGCGGCAGTCTTTTGCTTTTCGGATCTTTTGAATCTTCCCGCCCATTCGCTTAAAAGGTGTAGAGCAAATTTCCTCAATCAAAATATGGAAGTGTGTTCCTTTTGAGATTTCCTTTTCTGTTTTTCTCAAGAGACTGGATACTAATCATTTAGAATAACAAATATGGCTGCGGGATTTTCGATCATTACTTCATAAGAACGGTTGGCTGTAAGAATCGAGAATCGTCCGTCAACGACCACTTTCGGGGATAGCTCATATTTTGCCCAAAGATACCCTTTAGTGAACTATTTTCAAGAACCACATTTAAAAGTTCCAGCGATTCTTATTTTTTTAGAAATTTGCGAAAATTTGAAAACGCGGTTAAAGTGCGGTTTTCTGTTTGACAAATTGTCCAAAATTTGCTGCGAGAACCAAGCAACGGTGAAGTCTTTAAATGAATTCAATTGGCACCAAACTTGACAAAAATTAAGAACAACTATTCTTGTTCATTTCTACTTCGATACTTTTTACGGAAATGTTAAAATTGTGATTTTCTAAGCTCTTTAAAGAACATCCTCAAAGACCGCATAACATGGCGGCGGAAAATGGGTGATATTTGACGCGATAAAAATGTACCTGGTACCTCATTCTTAATTTTTTTTACTTCATATTCTTCAAATATTGCTATTATTCATTTTCTGTGTGAAGTTTTATGCTCGAACTCGGAACGCTTCCCTCCGAAAATATCAGAAATGTTTGTAACCTGAGCGAGCTAAATGACGCGAAATTTAAACGCAAGCTGATGCTAATTATTCATGTAGAATCGTCGAACTGACTAATTTTCGGCTTCGTACCTTGTAAAGCTTTAAAAAATGCGAATTTATCCTTCAGAAGGATTAAAAGTGACTGAAAATAGTATTTGAGGGCAAAAATCCGCAAGTGAACTATATATTACTCAATTCAAACACATTATAATTTATACTGGTTTATGCAAGTGACTTTTCTATCACGATGTCAAAACTGAAATTAATACGATATTAAATCTGTTCAGTTTTCTGTCAAAAGAGATCGTGATTCACACGACAAGTTAATATTTTAGGTGCAAGAAATGTACTCCACCGTAATGCGGAAGGTATCGAGAATTATTTTTGTAATTGTTTACATTACAAAACGCACGCAGTGTCAATTTCACTGAAATGCATGTACGACTTGGCGGACCGTTTCATTTCAAGAGCACCCTTTTAAAAGCTAGTAGTAGAGCAAAAATATGACAGAATTTCAAAGAATTTCAAACCAAATCAGTATACATATGCTCAAAAACGAAAACTGAATGTGCGCCAATTGTGCGGTATCAAAGACATAATAGGGACTTTAAGCAAGGACTACGTAAGTGTCTAGTACGGAGAGTTTTAGCCGCGGAAAAATGGAACGAGTACGTAGAATCCCGCCAAAATTCAAAGCTCTTGTGTACATTAAGCAAGTCGCGTAGTACGTCGCGTAGTACGGATGTTTATAATCTTTCTCGATAGTTTGTTAAGTGCCATGCCCTCGTTTCGAGAAATAAGAGATTTGCTCCTTCTTTCGCACGGTTCTAATTTTATTTCTGAAGAAGAATTTTTAGTTCTCTACGAGGAATATCAGCCAGCCAACTTGACTTTTCCACACTCTTCTTATGGCGATTTTCACTTTGATGACATGGAAGACGATGAATGTTTGGCGGAGTTTCGCGTTAAAAAGAAAGATTTGGAGACCCTTGGAGAGGCTTTGCAAATACCAGCAACATTTCATTGTCAGCAGCGAAGCAAAATAGACGGTATGGAGGGGTTGTGTATGCTACTCAGACGTTTTGCGTACCCTTGTCGCTACTCGGACATGATTTCGCGTTTCGGTAGGCCTGTTCCAGTTCTTAGTATGGTAACTAATACAGTTCTGGACTACATATACGATACTCATGGACATTTGCTAACTGAATGGAACCCAGCTTTGTTAAGTGCGCAAGCACTTGAAGAGTATGCACAGGCCATTTCCAGAAAAGGTTCACCACTCCAGAATTGCTTTGGTTTTATAGACGGCACCGTTCGTCCTGTTTGCAGACCTGGGAGACACCAGCGTGTTCTATACAATGGCCATAAACGGGTGCATTCCCTTAAATTCCAATCCATTGCTTTACCGAATGGCCTGATTGGAAATTTGTATGGACCTGTAGGTATGTTATCATTTATTTTTTGGGCTATGACAAAACTAAACTGAGAATTAAGGACTTCATTTTCATATTGAACCCCTTTTAACATTTCAGAAGGGAGGAGACACGACGCAGGTATGCTGGCCGATTCTGGTCTTTTGAGACAGCTTGAGCGTTATGCGTTTTCTCCTGCTGTCCAGCCCATGTGTGTTTTTGGTGATCCAGCCTACCCACTACGCATTCATCTCCAGGCACCTTTCCGTCATGCTGCCCTCACCGTCCAAATGGAAGCATTCAATTCAGCCATGAGTGCCGTCAGATGTTCAGTGGAATGGCTGTTTGGAGACATTTCAAATTATTTTAAGTTTCTTGATTTTAAGAAAAACCTTAAGGTCCAACTCAGCAGTGTCGGTAAAATGTACATAGTATGTGCTCTTCTGAGGAATGCACTTACTTGCCTATATGGCAACAGTACTTCAAATTACTTTTCTCTGGAGCCCCCATCAATTTTTGATTATTTTAATTAACTGTTTTTGTTAACCAGACTCAAGTGTGGAGCTAAAAAAGGGGTTGATCAGGACAGTGGGTGATGGGCAAGGTCTGACCTTTTCCTTCCAACTGACCATTGGTGAAGAGAGGAGCAAGCATTTCGCACTAATTAAGATTTAAGTCAAGAAAAGCAAGAATTTCAGAAGAATCAGTTTCAGAAGAATCAACCCCTGGGTGTGGTCACCCTGTTTCTGCACTGGTTATAATGAGAATGTACATGTCACCTTTTAGAGATGAATACCATTGTGCTCTATTACAGCTAAATCTGAGGAGGGCTCTTCTTGAGGATTGAGCACTTCATAACAAGCATACCATAGGGTTTTAGGTTCAAAAGTCGTGTTGAGGGTAAATAGCTGTGTAAAAATTGTGCTCCATGAGTGTTTACGTATTCAGAGGCAGAGCCCCCTCCCATTTTCCTACCCTGCCCCCCACCGGGTGACCAACAAAGTGTGGAAGGAAAAACGATTAGGAACTGGTGTAGAAAGGAAACCACTAAAGTCGCCTTTTCGTTTATGATTATTCAAGTAATTGATTCGTAATTGTGACAAAAATTGTCAAATCTGATTGGTCACTGGCAGCCCAGATTTAAGCACTGATTGGACACTCACAATATCGTGTCTTGCTTGAGTAACTACCCTCAATTTTGCATGAGTAATTTATGACTTTCAGTGCTAACAAGACTCTCATTGAATTCTGCGATAATCATGACAGAGTGTTTATGAACAATAAATTTCATTATTTTAAGTCCCTTTGTACAAAAGGGATCAGGGCACAAATTACAAAATTTCTTGAGCATTCTGCTTACATCCCTCTTTGGTAATGGCCACAGCATTTCTTCGGCTGATAATCATACCGGTGATTAACAAATGTTTGACAGTGTTCAAAATGTTTGACAGTGTTCTGTTCTCAGGCCTGTGATGGGTAATTCAAAAATACAATTTGGGTTGTTTGCCACACAAGAAACGGGAACTATGCATGATGCCCCTAGGAAGACAGCACTGACCAAAAAAATGGTCACATTGTTTATGCTGAATATTTCGACACGTGCTACAACAGGCAGAAGTAACAAGGTCCAACCAACAGAGAGGTGTTTGGTGAGAATATCTGAATATTATAATCCAGAGTGAAGAAACTCAACCTCTGGTGAATGCTTTTCTCTAAAACATTATCAACTTTAACTAGTAAAACAAAATTCAATGGTGTACAGTAAGGTAAAAAGTTGAACCGAACATATGAACAAAAGGGGAGGATCCACAGGGATGGAGGAGCGGGTGGTGGAAGTGGTGGATCATCACTGTTTTGGTATGATTCTCCCCAACATCGACATCAACGCAGCTGTCTGCTGCTGCTGTTGTTGCAACATCATAGCTTGCATATTTTGCATTTGAATCTGCTGTTCCTTCATTGCCTTCAACATCTCATTTTGTTGTTGAAACAGTTGAGATTGTTTGCTGGCCTCCTGGTCTTGCTTCTGTTTTCTGAGTGCAAGCTCCTCCTCCCTAATTTTTATTTCTTTCTCCGCCCGTTCACGTAAATATTCGACGGCATCACTGCCACTTCTTCGCTTTCGCTTGACACTGATGAAGCCCCCTTCACTCTCCACTGATCTTTTCTTTGTTTCGCCCATACTCTCCATAGCGGTCTTCCGCAAATCCTCTGCGACCTTACGCTCTTCCTCGTTTTTCTTGATAGTCGAGTCGCTTTCTCTCGACGATTCTGCCAAACTTTCCCTCTCAACTATTTCTTCCAAAAGCTTATCGAGCTCTGTGACTTCAGGGGAAATTCCACTAGCTTTCTCCTCGCCTTTGATCTTTTCCAAATATTTCGCTTTGAGTCCCTCGTATCTTTCACGGACGCCCCTCTGAGTGACATGAAATTTGACTTCTTCGTTACTGTTAAGCGTCGATGCAATTTCGGTCCAAATCTTACCCCTTTCATTGCTGCACTTTTTAAATTTATAGGGTTCACGAACCCTTATTTCTGTGCACAACACAACATCACTTTCCAGACTCCATTCCATGCGCCTAAAAGCAACAAAATTATACATTAGGCTCCACTTAAACTCACGTTCCTCATTCAAATGCTGATACATGTATAAGTAGGAGTTTAAATTGTTAAAGTACTTTTGTTAAAGCCGCGGCAAGAAGTGTATAAGCTCACAAAAATCGTAAAACAAGTGGTGAAAGCTGATAAAGGTTTACCTCGCTAAAACACGTTGTTTGGGATTGATGCTGCTGTTACCACATTTTCAGCTCAAAACTGACAAATATTTTTTTGGGAAATCACCAAAGGTGATCAAAAATGGATAAAATGCCTGTACCTTGCCATTTGGGTTGAAACGCTAACTTATTAAGCATATCAAGTTCAACAAAATATTTACGTACTTTCCACTACGGCCCACCATAATCTCCTACGTATTCGGGAAGCGTACTACGGCTAGAAACCAGGTCACGTAAGTGTCGCGGGAAAAAATATGACTTCCGGTCACCGTACTAGACACTTACGTAGTCCTTGCTTAAAGTCCCTAATTTGACGTAATGAACGGTTACTACCGAAAGAAAGCTACCTAAAGCAGTACGTACTTGCACTTCAGTGAGCTACGCAAAGTTTGAGTCCATAATGTTATCCAATGTTGTCCGTTTCATTGTGAACTCATTTTCTGGAGGCATATATGTGCAAGATGTTGTTAAACTTTTGACGTTCAAACGTTGGTAAATATTTATGTCACGCAAAGTAACGAAAGGTTTCTTTTGTTCCATTCATGCCCTGTTTTGTGTCGTTATTGAGGCTCTGCCAACTAGGGTAAATTCCGACAAGCGACATGCCCTAAAACGTAGTGACAGCAATTGAAGTGAAATCGCGACAAACGACATCCTTTCTTTAAATTTCCGACAGCAATGGTCAAAGCAACGTGAAACATTGACAAAGCAGCGGCACGAAGCCACCTCCCCTTCTCCCCCTTCCTGGCAGGGCCTCGTTATTGTTGCGTGAGAAGTGTTGTTTTGTTCTTGCTGTTTCTTTTCGAATAAAATTGCATCCTCGTTTACATAAGTATGTGATAAAAATAGACTACCAAGCAAGATGGTCAGTCGATAGTTTGAAACGCGCAATTTGTGGTAATAATTTACGACGCTTATTATACAGATCTGCTAACACCTGTTGAGAGTAGAGAAAAAATGCACTGGCAAGAACTACAAATAAAATTAATAAAATACGTATAACCTGCAAGTAAAAAAAAAGCTTCCGACTGAATACTCCCACTTTCGTCATTTTTCTAATGGTTTGCTCCTAAAGGGGGCGGTTAATTTTTGTTACTGACTTGTCCGCAGTAATCTCGTAAACGTTATAGGGATGATCGAAAGACATGGGAGGCGAAACAGGTAAGGGTGAAAAAAGGGTAATTAAGAAAAAAGAAAATATCGTTACGCGCATGTGCTAAAATAAATTAGAAGTAACTGACGATTGGATGTGAGTCAGCCCTTCAGTATCCCTCTTTCACACTCTCCCGTCCAGGCCAAATTAACAGGAAAGGCAGTGACCAAATTATTTTTGGCAAGTACTTTTGCTAGTAATGTTATTAACAGTGTCAGGTACGGGGCCTTTTCCCGCATGGGGAACACTTTTCACGTATGCCAGCCTGCTGATTGCCTCATAAGTTTCTGAGTACGTACTGCTTTAGGTAGCTTTCTTTCGGTAGTAACCGTTCATTACGTCAAATTATGTCTTTGATACCGCACAATTGGCGCACATTCAGTTTTCGTTTTTGAGCATATGTATACTGATTTGGTTTGAAATTCTTTGAAATTCTGTCATATTTTTGCTCTACTACTAGCTTTTAAAAGGGTGCTTTTGAAATGAAATGGTCCGTCAAGTCGTACATGCATTTCAGTGAAACTGACACTGCGTGCGTTTTGTAATGTAAACAATTACAAAAATAATTCTCGATACCTTCCGCATTACGGTGGAGTACATTTCTTGCACCTAAAATATTAACTTGTCGTGTGAATCACGATCTCTTTTGACAGAAAACTGAACAGATTTAATATCGTATTAATTTCAGTTTTGACATCGTGATAGAAAAGTCACTTGCATAAACCAGTATAAATTATAATGTGTTTGAATTGAGTAATATATAGTTCACTTGCGGATTTTTGCCCTCAAATACTATTTTCAGTCACTTTTGATCCTTCTGAAGGATAAATTCGCATTTTTTAAAGCTTTACAAGGTACGAAGCCGAAAATTAGTCAGTTCGACGATTCTACATGAATAATTAGCATCAGCTTGCGTTTAAATTTCGCGTTATTTAGCTCGCTCAGGTTACATTTATTTCTGATATTTTCGGCGGGAAGCGTTCCGAGTTCGAGCATAAAACTTCACACAGAAAATGAATAATAGCAATATTTGAAGAATATGAAGTAAAAAAATTAAGAATGAGGTACCAGGTACATTTTTATCGCGTCAAATATCACCCATTTTCCGCCGCCATGTTATGCGGTCTTTGAGGATGTTCTTTAAAGAGCTTAGTAAATCACAATTTTAACATTTCCGTAAAAAATATCGAAGTAGAAATGAACAAGAATAGTTTTTCTTAATTTTTTTCAAGTTTGGTGCCAATTGAATTCATTTAAAGACTTCACCGTTGCTTGGTTCTCGCAGCAAATTTTGGACAATTTGTCAAACAGAAAACCGCACTTTAACCGCGTTTTCAAATTTTCGCAAATTTCTAAAAAAATAAGAATCGCTGGAACTTTTAAATGTGGTTCTTGAAAATAGTTCACTAAAGGGTATCTTTGGGCAAAATATGAGCTATCCCCCAAAATGGTCGTTGACGGACGATTCTCGATTCTTACAGGCAGCGGTTCATAAGAAGTAATTCTCACAGCTACGGGCTATGAAAGCATCCACGTTAATTGACTGAAACCCGCACGATTCATTTGGGCAGCTAAACACCAATGCTTTTTTTTTCTTTTTTCAAGAGCATGGTAAAGGTAAAGTCTGCTTACTAGCCTACATTACTTTCTCAATCTCCTTCTGTGCTGGGACTCCTATATCACAAAGGCCTTGATTTACATGTTATTTGCATGATTCATCCCAGCAATTTACATGAAATTTACACACAAAAACTATTTTATGGCCGGGTTGTGTCAATTTACATAGATTTTATGGCCTTTGCAATTGTTGTAAACAATTAAAACGGTCTAATCTTGTGAGGCCCTAAGGACCCGTTTATATGGAGAAAAATTGTCCCGGGTAGAAGGGTCACTCGATTACCGGAAATACCCTGGACCAGCCAACTTTTCCTACATTTCACTATAAAATGCGGTTTAACCGCGTAACACAGTAAACTTTTTACATGAGGAAAAAAATGGCTCGACTAGAAGGGAGACCCACGTAGCCGGCTCACCCTTTGTCAACGGTAGGGTCGCCCTCCTGGCCAGGCCAACTTTATTCCATGTAAACACTTTGGCTCGCTCAGTGGAGTCAACTTGGTCGAGGCAAGATGATGAGAGAATGCACGAGTGCTATCTTCCCAGTCTCCTGATGATCGAAACTGAGCCGGGCAGCTCTTGACTCAGGGAAAAAGGTCTGTTCTTTTCTCATATAAACGCTAGCTAAATACCCGGCTGGGAGGGTGACCATCTTCCGGGGACAACTTTTCTCCATAGCAACAGGCCTAAGACTTGATCCAAGTCGAACTATTAAAACACATGCCTATAGGCATTTTATAGATTGCAACCGGCGAACTTTTGATAAACCGAACTCAGTGCAACATGCAGGGCTAATTCAACAGTTTCCCACATAATTTAATTAGGTAATAAATATTCGACACTCAAAATCATCGTGAACAGGGCATACAGATCCAAAAACATTTGGTAACTTAGACAGGACACGCATGATGATAAAGCGCAATTTACAAACATTTTATGAGACATGACCAAACGGCGTAAAATCTTTGCAAATTTTCGATTTATAGACATTTTTGCAAGATTTTATAAAGTCTGTAAATTTCAAGTATTTCCTCTTGTTGTACCTCCAATAATTTATAAACATTTTACAGACATTTTATAGAGCTTTACTCAAAAAAACTCTGTAAAATATCTGTAAATAAATTTACAGAGATTTTATATTTATGGGGTAAAGTGTTAAAGTCTGTAAATTTATTATTTACAGACATTTTATGAAGTCTGTAAATGGTCCAAATTTTCCAGTGTTCTTGCTATCGCACTCTTGGAATCTTAAAGAAATTGAGGAACTTTCTTCCATTTCATATTCGCAAGCAGTTAGTTCAGGCCCAAGTACTTTCCAAGTTGTACTACAATTGTGTTGTTTATCATAATTTACCACATTACCTTGTTAAACGCCTACAAAGAATTCAAACAGCATGCGCGAGCTTTGTTGTAGGTAAATTTGTTGAAAGTGAGGATATTATAAAGCTAAGTTGGCTACCAGTCAAAGAACATATCGAATGGCAGCTGTTAAAGCTAGTTCACAAGGCGATTTATTCTCGTGAATGGCCAGGTTACCTGCGACTGAAGCAATTTATGCACAATCGAACGCTGAGATCCAGTGCAGCTATGCAGTTTGAAATCCCACTAGTGTCATATATTTATCAAGACCAAGCTGCTAAAAGCTTTAACATGTTACCTGGATGTGTAAGGAACTGTCTTGATTTTAACCAGTTTTCTAAGATGACTTTTAAGTTTTTAATGAAAAAGGTCAAAGATAATTTTTTACCTTAATGTTTCTATTATGCACTGTAAATAGATATGTTTATTGTTATTATTGTATCTTTATTACTTTTTTACTTTTTTACCTTTATTTTTATTTTAGATGATATATTTTAGCAGATGAAGAGCCACCTTGTGGAAATGCTGAATAAAGCCATTATTATTATTATTATTATTATTATTATTATTATTATTATTATTATTATTATTATTATATCCTAGCTTTAAGACCTCATTAAAAAAATTTCTTCTCGATAGGACACTAAATTAAACTCGCCCACCGGCTATTATTTATTATTTTTTGTTTTACGATCTACCGTATCGATCGAGGTGCAAAGTGTCAAAATATATATATATATATTCTTACTGGTTGATTTTATCATTGTAAAGCTTTGTGTGGATGATGATTACAATGATATCAAAACGAGAGTAAATCAAAATTGTGAAAACATTAGACAGCCAGATACGGAGTATTTTAAAAACCTTATCTGGAAGCCATGTTTTTGAGATTAATTGCGTACAGTACCGATGGACCGTGCCGGCGGTAGCTTAGTAAGTAACGCCTTTGCTGGAAGATCGAGGATAAAATAACACGATAAACATATTAACCTTCCGGCAATAGAGATTATAGTAAATACAGGACTGCAAGACACAGTGTTTTAAAGAAGCTACAGTCTCGGACAAAATTCGTTGGAACACTCTTCCCTCACAATGTTGTTTTAACGCGAGTTTTTCAGCCCATTTGCCAAAACAACATTGTCAAAGGCCGTTTACACGACAAGGCGCCTATGACCCTGTAGAAACTCCAGTGTTTCTTTGCAAACGTTATGGGTCCGTACCGCTTTTTTGACGGGTCCGGACCAAATTTTTCTGTCGTGTAAACAGCCTTTATGACCCTGCAGAAACTCCAGTGTTCCTTTACAAAAGTTATGGGTCCGTACCGCTTTCTTGACGGGTCCGGACCCAAATTTTTCTGTCGTGTAAACAGCCTCTCAGTCGCCGTCACTTAAGGCGACTTAAAGCGACTTAAACACGAAGGCGCGCTATATAAGGAAGCTTCCCTGGGAAACCCGTGGCTCATTTGCCAATCAACTTTGACGAGTGCGGATCAAATCTAATATGGCGGACGACTCCACCACTAGAAGGATAAGTGGAGTGCATTTCGATAACCGTTTTATTTGAGGTGACTATTCTTCTCGATGAATCCCTAATTGAAGAATTGAGAGGTTGGCTGACGATAAACTGTGGCGAGATCGTGAAGGTGGAGAAGCCCCGTAATAAAAACAAACCAGTTCCAGGTAAAACCGCTTTGAGTTGAGCACACAATATTAACAAAAGCTTTCTTTGTTGTCTTTGTATTGCGCTGTGTTGTCTGAATTCATAACTGCCAGGGTGTGAATTATACATATTTATGATCTTCAGTATTCACTTACCTGTGGTCTTCTTGAAAAAAAAAATATATATCTGTTAAGTTTTGTCGTCTCTTGTCATTTGATGGAATTCTCGCTTTTACTTCAGGGTTTTTAAGGGAATTATTGGAGTGATTCAATTCGCAACGGTACAACTTCATATTAGGCGCCATATTTATTTCAAGTTGTATTTATGTCTCGGGTTTATATGCTCATGTTATCAATTACACCACCTCATCGAGAAAATAGTGCATATGAAAGGAAACTTCTTTTTTTTCTTTGTCTGTAACAAGAACATCATGACGCCACTGAAGTTGATGACCAAGTGACACATGAGCCACCAAGCAGTTTCGATGACCTACAGCGAGAAGATGTTTCCGCCGAAAGCCATCACGAAGAGGAGTTAGACGATCGACGCTGTACATTTTGTTGAAACCGTGCATTCTTAGCCGTGCTTTCTCAGGAGCGAGAACCTGCCGGATAAACTGCGAGCTTCTGGTCCACCACGTACGACAAATCATTGCAAAAGAAAGGCAGACTACAGAGCATTATACACCATCCTAAAAAGGAAAGGGTTGTGGCGTGACCCTATCTATTTGCAGCGGAAAGAGGCCCTGGGTTGCTACATCGATGATGTGCGCGAAGTAATGCCTGTCTGCGTGGTTAAAAACGTTAGGAAGCGATGGCCTAATTCGGACGGGGTACTGTATTGTGGTCACCGACGGACATGAAGAAACTTGGAAACTGTGTGTTTATAGTTTTAGGATAGGGAGGGGGTTGTATTAGTTAGAGAATACAACATTATAACCGGCATCTTTTTGTCACTTTATTTCATTTATGATACATAAGCACTTTAAAAAATAAAAACCTGCAACACATCACATGGTCCATGCACTAGTATTATCACGCTTAGACTACGCTAACAGTCTGCTATATGGAGCTACCCGTTCTGACCTGGACAAATTACAGAGAACAATGAACTCTGCTGCACGACTGATTACAGGAATTAAGAAATATGAACATATATCTGATGCACTACGTTATCCTGCACTGGTTACCCATCGAGTGTAGAATTAAATTTAAGATTTTGTTAACGGTATACAAGTCCTTGAATGGTCTGGCACCAGATTACTTATCTGCACTTATAGATGTTCGTCGACCTACCCGCTGTCTTCGATCATCTCACAAGTTACTGCTTAATGTTCCAAAGATAAATACAGTTACTTATGGCCAACGTGCCTTTTCCTACGTAGGCGCAACACTCTGGAACTCTATACCCACCGGACAATATTAGAAACTCTGTAACAGTTGAAATATTTAAAACCAGGCTCAGAACATTTCTTTTTAAAGAAGCATATAATTCATCTAATTGAACTGTACTTTAAATTATGATTTACTTCTTTATAATATGTATATATGTATATAATATTTTTTTGTAAACGCATCGAGATTTTTAGATGCGTAATAAGCAAGTACACTATTACTATAAGTACACTATGTGCCTCTTCAAGTACAGTATGCAGCTAACCTTGAGCCAGTCCAATGTCACGGCCTGTTCATCGATTGCTGGAGAAATAAAGAGAAGTAAAGGTGTAAAGATTGCATGACATCCAACCCTCAACAGCCTTTGACATTCCACATAATGCCAACACAGGGCTGCTAGATCTCGTTTGATGTGCAAATTTTATCCTTACCAAGTTTGCAACATTGTCTACAAGTCAAGTCAAAGAAGCCAAGATCTACATCTTATTGTTATGGAGTAAAAGTGAACAAAAAAAGATTAAATACAGTGGAGGTTAGGACACTGAAATAGTTCGAAGAACTAATCTGATAGATACATTTTTCCTATACAAAAATCAACCACATCAACAAGTTGCACGAACGTTTTGTCGAAGTGTGAAAAATTATCCGAAGCGAGAATATGACATAAAGGGGTTATGAATAGATTAATGACTGATTGGAAGTATGATATGGAGAAAAAAGACATATTAGCTTGTTCATTGCCCATGTATGCACAAGAGATACATGTATGTCCTGCCATTTTATTTCCTAGGAGGAAACGGTTTAAAATAATAAATTCACACCCCTACTATAAAACCAATCTTAGAGGTACAGTATATGTAGGTTAATACGGTGAAAGGAAGATCCCAGTACTGGAACGATCCAGGAAAGTGGGCTATTACATCGGCATATGTTTTTCCGACGTTTCCTTTAAAGGAAACGTCGATAATTAAGCCAGTCATATTTCATACAAGAAGAATATTGAAGTTCCCGTTGGTGTCTCTCAAATTCCACGACTGGTAGTAGGAAGAACATGTAATGATCTAATTAAACAGTATTACGTCATGATTAGAGAATAATGTCACGCGCAAATTTCGTGTCATGGCGAAACAACAATATTAATATAGCAAGCTAGGACCAAGCACACTTATTGTATGTAAATTTAAAATAAAAACATATGCCGCTGTAAGAGCCAACTTTGCTGCATCGTTCCGGTACTGGGAACTTCCTTTCACCGAATTAACAACTTCTATTACATAGCCGTACTCAAAGTTTAGCTCAGTGAACATTTACCACGGGAACGTAGAATAACTATTGGAAGCTCTGTACGTCGCTTTTTTATCGAAACATGTAAATGACAAGTATAAAAATGAATTTTTGATAAAGGGGTTATTTCTATTTGGACTTGTCAAATTGGCTTTTCATATCTCTTACACTGAGCATGTCAGCTGTCATTTCGAACTTTAATAGCACCATGGCAAACGGTGGCATCCAACGTCGACCATGCTTCGGAAGTCTTACTACTCAGGCTCCCTTTAAAAAGACAGACGGAAGTGGCTAATATATTTCATTTCTTGTCACCCACTTCACCTGCAAAGATTCTTCATTCTACTCTTTACTCAGGATTCACACTTCCAATTCGATACATTTTCCTAATTTTTCTCTTGGTGATCCTCATTGTTTGAATCTTTATTATAATATTTACTAAGGATAGACACTTGAACTAAGTAGGATTGTCACAATATAGCCTACTAAGCAACGTTTCCGTGCGAAGGAAAGGCCACGAGGAGATTTTCCTCATTTTGCTGCTAAAATATTGTTTAACTTGTTTTCTTTGTAATGTAAACAAGTGAGGAAATCATTTGCAATTAGAATCAGATTGCTCGTAAATTCAACTCTATGATTAATATATTTCTCAAGAAAACTCACAGTTGTCTGTTAGGTTTTAACTCATTAATCGAGTAATCGAATAATTATACTAAACTTTAAAAAAATATTTAAAAAATATAATTATACTAACCCGTCCTTTTTAAAGCTTACACGCAAGAATATCCAACGAAAAATACAAACCTACTTAAGACCGAAAGAGCAACATTTGACACCAAAGAAATTGGAAGCAACAATTACTTGGAAAATAAAATGAATAATTTGAGACAACTACTCTTTAATGAATTAATATGGGTACCTGCTGGAACGGGAGTCTCTTTAAATAAACTCCAACCAGTCTTCCAAGTTATCACTTTTCATTGGTCTAAACGCAAAGCTGTGACGTACAAGGAACACTCGACTGGTGCTTTAGAGGAGAAGCTGTCCATGATGTGAAGAGACTTCATTTCTTTTCCTTAACTAATTATAAGTCTCCGAATATCTGCGGTCATAAAGCACGAGACTATGGGCCCCGTCTTTTATTTGTATGCTGCATTTCTCCTCTTCGATCTCAAGGTTTTCTCTACCTGTCCATACGGTACGTTTTCAGTTTCATTTGTGAAGGGTTTACTTTCTACTCAGTAGGAAGAGTATAAGTGTTAACAGCTTGCATAGTGAAGGAGGGATTGTTCTGATGCTAGTCGACAGATCGTCACCACGGAGTGAAAAGCTTTGCACAGAAGCCTGCAAAGCACTTCCAGGGTCAACTCGAATATTGCCGTCCAATTGAGCTACGCTTGCTTTATACATACATCCAATCTATTCCGATCTGGTTAAAAGCTCGGCAGCTTAATTTATAGCTGCATGGATCGAATGTCGCAAATAAGTAACGTGTCTTAGAAAGAACTGTTAGTGATAACATCTCTACCATTTTCGCTATCTTTAACGCCGATAATCGCCAATTGAATTTTGTTTAAAGCACGGGTAGTGATAGAGGAAACTAAGTATAATATATATATTTACCCAAACCTATAGCAGAGCTCCCGTTTTATACCCCAGAAAGCAATATAGTGTTTATGGAAATAATTATGCTTCTGCATTAAGTACAAAACCGCCAAAACAAAGGGGATAAGACAACAAAAATATGCTATAAATTTGTTTATAGAAGGAAAGAATGTCCGTATTAGTAGCAATCAGCGTCCTTATCTTTTAATTAATAAGATGAAAATAGCTGTCAGGTACAAAAGGAGCGTGGGTCATGTGGCATTTATGTGCCATCCTTTCATGCTCTGACAAAGCTCAGTTCTCTTTGCATGGGAAAAAAGTCCTTTGGTGTTCTTCCAAAAGTGCACCAAACCGATATTTGAGGTGTCCGATGTATTCATGATAACTGTAATTCCTCCAGATAGAGTAAAGGGCGCCTGTTTGTTATTCTCTCACAGCGGAATCCTTAGGTTTGGCGCCTGGAAGGGTTCTTGGGCAACTTTCACCTTTTAAGCAACGATGAAATTTCTTTCAGCCAGAGTTGTTTGAACCTTAACTTTAGCTCTTTATTTATTTTCTGGTTCAATTCATGGTGTTAGTGCTTCACGCTCATAACCGAATTAGAAATGATGCCGAGTTGACTTATCTTACCGCTTTCTAACTGGTTATTCGTAGTAACTGTGCACAACCCTTTACATAAAGTATAACCCACTTGTTAACGACTCTGCGCACACTCTGATATCGTACTGTTATTTTACTTGACGATTCACTGAAGGGAAAAAACGGAGCATATACATGAGATTACAAGGAAAGGTAGAAATAGAAAACCGAAGGAAAGCGAATTCAGAAAAAACACGACACTTACAAGATCTGTGTGGCTCTCCGGATTACAGAAACGGATTTTTATACAACATGGACAAACGCATACGCAAAAAGTAAACAATACCAGCGAAACTGACACAAAGAACAATAGGAGCCTTACAGGGGTGTTAACGAGGTAGTGTGACAAAGGTAGACAAAAAACAAGCGAGGCTTAATCACGGACTAGGAAAACTATAATAGGAATACCTAAGAAAGGAGAAAACAAATGAAAACTAATTACACGGAAAATACTGGAATTCGAGGCTACACAGTGGCCCCAATGAACTAACTTAATGAAGGTGTTCATTTTTGACTTATCTAATTCTGCCACGAGCGCAAAGTCGAAATCGAGGAGCAAGCAGAGTTTGTCTCCAGTTTTCAATTTTGAAAAGGTACAAACGTATGAAAGTTTACATTTTTTTTTATTTGAAAATTTCCTATCGCTTTCTAGGAAGCAAAGCTTTGTGACTGCCGCAGGCCGCATCAACGTCGTTAGGCTTGTACGAACTCTTGCTGACCTGGCAAATCCGTCTTTTCCCTCAAAACCTTCTTCCACCCTACCAAGGGCCCATTTTCGGCGATGAACATTTTCGTCTCCGATCAATACCAGATCTCCGATGGCTAGGGAACGTCGAGGCTTTAACCATATTCCTTTCGTCTAGGGTTGGCAAATACTCCTTCAACCATCGTTTCCAAAATATATCAGATAAGTACTGGACTTGGCGCCAGCGACATCTGCTGTACATGTCTTCCTTTGAGTAGACACCCGGCGGCAAAATAGGGTTAGATCGTGGCAGCAGCAAATGATTTGGTGTGATCGGCTCCAGATCCCTCGGGGCGCTGCTTACTGGAGTCAGTGGTCTGCTGTTAAGAATTCCTTGAACTTCAGTCGTCAGGGTCCTGAGGGATTCATCAGACACGATTTGTTCGCCCAGCAAAGCTCAGAGGATCTTGCGCATTGATCTGATTACGCGTTCCCAAACACCTCCAATGTGTGAGGCAGTTGGGGGATTAAATTTCCAAACGATGTTGATTCCAGATCGTTAGAGATTCGCGCATTTCTCTTTCTCCAGCTTTGAAATTGGTGCCGTTATCACTATGAATTGTTTCCGGATTTTCTCCGAGATTGGTAAACCTGCGCAGGGCATTGATGACGCCATCTGTGTCGAGAGAGTTGGTGATTTCAATGAGAACCGCTCGGATCACTAAACATGTAAAAAGGCATCTGTAGCGCTTCACGTTTGAAAGCCCTTGGCGGACACAAAGGGGGCCAAGGTAGTATACACCAACGTGTGTAAAAGGCGGGTCCCCAAGTAGCACTCTCTCGTTTTGTAAGTTAGCCATTAACTATTCGCCTTTCGCAGCTCCAAGGTTCTTGCAAATGAAGCAATCGCCAATTACTTTGCGGACTGATACAGCGTGCACCTATGAAGATCTCGCAAACTTAATGGTCGACAGAGATAAATGGAAAGAACTTATCAATGAGAGCCGAGCTGGCTCGACCTGATTGATTGATTGATTAGAACACTTTATTTTAGGGTGCATAATTACAGTAAAAAAACTGTACTCTCCCTTATGGCCCTATTTAACTAAACACCAATAACTAAAATAATAAATTACTAAATTACTCAAATACTAAAATATTAAGGTACTAAGCTACGAAATACGAAATACTAAAATACTAATTGAGAAGTAGTTAAATATAAAACTAGAAACTAAAAATGTCATCATATAACCTAAAAAATTCTGTCAATCCTAAAGGTGTCAGGCGTAAATTTGCACATTATTAAATCAAAGTAACTTCTTCTGAATTTTTTTGCACTTGAAAAACAGACATAGTCTCTATTACTGGTAACAACATTCCAAAGTTTAACAGCATTATAAAAGAACATGCGCTTCATGCTATTTGTTCGTGGAATAGAAAGGCGATAAGGTAACCGAGACCTTGTATCATATAGCTTATTGAATTTGAAAGATGAGAGTTTCTGGGTCAGGTAATCCGGTGCACGTCCATCCAGGATGTTTTTAAACAGACATAGTCGCCTTGCAATACATAAATGGTTGATAGGTAGCCATCCAAGTTGAAGAAATAACGGCAAAGTTCTAGCTTGAAAAGGAGCATTAAGAATAATACGCGCACATCGTTTTTGAACTTTAAAAATGTCGTCCAAAAGTCCTGCATTACAATTCCCCCAAACAGACACACAATACTCAAGAATAGGTTTAATACTAGCATTAAATAAGATTATACGATATTTTACTGGCAAGAATTTTTTAATGGGGGCCAGAACAGCAACGGGCTTTAAAAGTTTTTTTCTAAGTTTAGTTACGTGAGATGACCAAGAAAGAGAGGGGTCGATGACCAGGCCCAAGAGACGTTCCTCTTGAGTTTGTTCCAGTTTCCTATCATCCAGCCACAAGGACAATGCACATTCTTCACAGCGGGACAGCTTCTGTCGAGTACCCATGATCATATATTTTGTCTTTTCCGGGTGAGCTACCATACCATGTTCTTTAGTCCATGTCGCCGTATTAGAAAGATCTTGTTGAAGTCGTAACTGAACATCAGTCAGGGATGTGGCAGTAGCATAAAAGGTAGCATCATCAGCAAATAAGCCATAACTATTCTTCCAGAAAAGGGGTAGGTCGTTAACAAAAAGAAGCAAGAGGACAGGGCCTAAAATTGAGCCCTGTGGAACACCAGAACGCAATACTTCAGTATCAGATACAGCACCTGCGAGATTACGCATTGACGGCGGGCTGATAGATAGCTTCTGAACCAAAGTAATGTTGAAGAAGAGCAACCATACGTCTGTAGTTTGGCTATTAACAAGTCATGATTGACTACACCAAAGGCCTTACGTAGATCTAAGAAAATCGCACCAGTGTAAAAGCCTTGATCCATTGCCGCAAGCCAGTCATCGGTCATTTTAATCAATAGAGACTCAGTTGAGTGACGAGGTCGAAATCCAGATTGTGTTGAGACAATAAGATTATATGAACGAAGATACAGCATAAATTGGATGCATATGTGTCTTTCGAGTAGCTTAGAAATTGGAAGAACGGAGATCGGACGAAAATTGTTTGGATCAAAAGCTACTCCAGACTTGTGAACAGGCGTAACACGTGCTAGTTTAAGTGCAGAAGGGCAGATACCAGACTGAATGCTATAATTTAGAACTTTGCAAAGACTCTCAAGAATAGCCGTAGAGATAAGCTTAAGTAATAACGCACTGATTCCATTGGGCCCCGTAGCAACGTTAGTAGGGAGCGATTTAATCAATTTATCTAACGAATTGACATCGAGAAGTGGAATTTCAAAGTTAGTAGTAGATGGTTTCCTAACGTTCACAAAGTTTTCAATGAGTGATAGGTCGGGGTTAAGAGATTGATTATTGTCAACAACAGATGATGCAATGGAGACAAAATGCTTGTTAAATTTGTTTGCTTGATCACGAGAAGCCCTCAGTTCGTTTGGCATTGATTTTTCCTTGCCACTGGGACTGAGCTTTTTTAACGCTTTCCACAATAAACGAGAGTTTTGCCTGTTTTCTTCGAGCTCATTTTTAATTGCCACCGACTTGGCTTTGTTTACCATACGCACAACCTTTGTTCTAGCCTTGTTGTAAATTTCCCTTGGGATTTTCCCTTGATCGAATAATTTTTTGAGATGATCACGATGTTTGATCGCTTCCAGAATTTCATTCGTTAGCCAAGATGGTTTATCACGCGTTTTAACTCGCCTCTTTTTGACAGGTGCGTGTGTATCAATAAGGCAATAAGAGCGTTAGTGTCAACTCTTTTTAATGAGCGAAAAGAAATCCAAGCGTGACCACCCTTTCTGCATCTCAAATGTGCATTTTGTTTACGAACTAGGACTGTTGGATTGTGATCACTCAGGCCAAAGCTAGGAACCGAAGTAAATAGAACATGCTCTGGGTGTGAACAATAATGATGATCAAGAAGGGTTCTTGATTGTTCAGTGATGCGTGTTGCTTTATCAATCATCTGATGTAAACCAAAATTTTCCATTAAATGTTTTAGGCGTCTTGAATTAGGATCATTTCGCTGTAACAGATCGATATTAAAGTCTCCAACAAAATGTATTTCTTTAGCTTCAGCAGAAATGAGCTCAACCAACTGTGTAAGGTGTTCAAAGAAGGCAGCATTGGTATTAGGGGGACGATACAAACAAGACACAAAAAAGAAAGCGCATCGATGTTGCTTTACCTCGAAGCACATTTGCTCCATTTCATTTGATTCCAAGTCATATCTTCGTTTCCCCATTAGAGCATCACGAGCGTAGATGACAATTCCGCCACCAACAAAGGATCTCGATTGATTGTTGGCTTCACGGTCTCTACGAAAGAGATTGTATCCAACAACGGCAAGCTCTTTATCATTCCATGTTTCGTCCAGCCACGTCTCAGTAAGAGCTAAAATGTCTAAAGAGCGACTCAACAATAAAATCCTGGTAAGTTCAACTTTATTTCCAAGTGAACGCACATTCAGATGCATGATTTTAAGGCCATTGGAAGGTAGACCGAAATTCATGACAGGATCAGAGTCGCCATATTGATCGTCTGACAATGAAGCGTTCATCGTGTTCGCAACAAACTGAGCTGATGAAAGATTCGAAACAGGATTCAAGGCGACATCCATGAAGATAGTTATATCTTGAGGTGGATCGTGCCCTGGAACAAGAAGGCTGGTGTAACCGCGAGGAGACCAGAAACAGCGAGGAATACGAGAGCTGTGATAGCCATGCGGTGCCAGATTCTTTCGTCTCGATGAAAATCGCAAGCCGCAAATATGAACATAAAATGTTGTAGAGCCATCTTCGACAGCATTTAATAGGTCATAGCCGTAACTGTTGATATTTGGAACATTAAAGTTTGTTCTACACATCCATAGGTAGCCATAAAACAGCAGGAACACAAGAGCCGAAAAACGCGTGTCCGCCATGACCGGTGCAGTTGTGAGGGAACTGCTGAACGTCCCTTGATAATCCAGTATAGTTGGCGTAGACTGGCTAGGACGTACTCTTGACCAAGATGACCAGCTCGTTGGTGATACTGAAGAATGATCAATTCTGTAACGTGATGGTGGTAAGGCAGAATAATTGGATGCTTGTTCTTGTACTCAACTGGTGCATTTTCTAATCTCCCTCCAACTCGGAGAATTCAATCGTTATCAAATACCAGGTGAAGTTTACGCAGAGATTTTGGTGTCTTTAAATCCTTCAGTTCAGAGGTCATTTGGTGTGGGGATTGTGGCTGATCTAATCGCTGCAAGGCCTTTACAACGTCTGAGAAGGAATTTCTTTGCATGTGCTTGAATATTTCCTTTTCTGCAGTTTTCACTTCTTGAACAGACAAGACACCTGTGGTTGTTTCTGAAGGAATGGCAGGACTCTTCAGGTATTTTACAACGAGCCACGATTTGAGTCGCAGAAGCCAGGCTGTAACCTTTCATAGTTTTTCCCATGAGGAAAACCGCTGAATTAACCTCGAAAAGACGTCAAAATCTCCTTGATTTCTTAACGCCAAACAGCAATTGCAGGTCATGTTTAACTTCGGGATCTTCATCTATTAATTCTTGGTGACGAAGAGTAGGATCAAGGGGCCAAGATTTTTCTCTTTGTGTTAAAGTGCCCCTAACCCCAAAATATTTTTTTCGCTTAAATGAATCTTTGCACCTGTTCGAGACGCATTGCGATCACTTTTTTCCTTTTTCTAACAAATCCTGCTATTTTATAGGCTTCGAAAGTTGCGAAAATCCAATCATCTTTTGTTCACGACCGAGTCAGAAGGGGAGTGGGTCTATTCCTGATGTGACGTCAAAATCTGATTTACATTGCATTAACTCTTTGTAAAAATGCATGCAAAGTAGATTGTGACGTCACATCAGGAATAGACCCACTCCCCTTCTGACTCGGTCGTGAACAAAAGATGATTGGATTTTTGCAACTTTCGAAGCCTATAAAATGGCAGGATTTGTTAGAAAAATGAAAAAATGGCCGCAATGCGTTTCGAACAGGTGCAAAGATTCATTTTAGCGAAAAAAATATTTTGGGGTTAGGGGCACTTTAAGAACTGACGGTTATTAAACCATCTGCTGTTTACGTTAATTTTATCAATTGAGACCTCTACTTGCATCGTCTGCTGGGTTCAGCTGGAAACCAGCATGTCTCCACTGGTGCGATGTGCAATCCTAGTGAATGATGGCCAGCCTGTTGGCAACAATTGTGTCGAACCTCTTTGATGCGTTGCGTATGTACTGGAGAACGCAAGTTAAATCCGTCCAAAATATCGATCGTGTTACCACGATGTCAAGCTCTTCCTTAAGGGTTTTGCTCAACTGTACGGAAAGCACTGCGCTTAATGATTCCAATCTCGGAACAGTCATAGGCTTCAGGTGTGCTAGGCGAGATTTCCCATGAGAAACGCGCAATGGATGTTGTCCTTTGAATCCACCATTCTAAGGTAAGAAGCTGCTCCATAAGCAAATTGAGAAGCGTCGCCGAAGTTATGCAGCTCGGAATATTTCAGTTCTTCAAAGTTGATCGGTTTAAGACATCTGTTTACTTCAATTCCGGCAACACTGGGCAACTTTTTCTTCCAATTTTCCCATCTTTCTCTCTCGCCTTCACTAATTGGATCATCCCATCCACGTTTCTCTCTACAAAAATTTTGAAGCAGGTTCTTTGTAGGTAGGACAACTGGTGCCAGGAACCCAAGCGGACCATGTACAGAACTTACGAGGGGAAAAAGTATGCGTCTCCGAGTTGTGGGCTTGTCCTTGAGAACCCCGTCAAATATAAACTTGTCATTTTCCATATCCCACTTAACTCCCAACGCTCGCTGAATTGGTAGAGCGTCTTTCAACAAATGAGGTTCAACATGGATTGAGCTCTCTCGTCTTTTGGCATGGACTGAAGGACTTTTGGTCTGTTGCACTGCCACTTGGTAAGCCTAAAACCGCCCTTAGCAAAAAGATCACAAAGATCATTGACAAGACTAACAGCTTGTTGTGAGGACTTGAGACAGTCATCTACGTAGAAGTCTCTTTCAACAGTCTTGATAATTGCAAATTCGTCTTTGTTGTCTTCTGCTGTCTTTCTTAAAGCAAAATTGGAACAACTGGGGGAGGATGTGGCGCCAAGAAGTGTACCTCCATACGATGGTCCACTGGAATTTGGCTAAGGTCACTGTTTGGCCACCATAAAAATCTGAAGGCATCTCGGTCAGCGGGTGGTACTTTGATTTGGCGAAACATGTAAATCCACCATAGCCTTCTATCTTCCAGGATTGTGCAAGCTGTTGCATTAAATGGTCATCATCTTCTTCGATAACTTTGGTCAGGCGTGTAAAGTTAACACGGAGAGCGACACAGATCTTGTAAGTGTCGTGTTTTTCTGAATTCGCTTTCCTTTGGTTTTCAGTTTCTCGTAGTTACTAAATCATGGAACCACCCAAAACCAACGAGATATTTCAAATGTAGCTTTAAGAGCTCTGTAAACCAAATTTGAAGATGGAAAATTTGAAGAAAAAACAGCAACTGTTACGACAAGAGGATGAAATAAAGTTAAAACGACAAATTATAGACACTCAGTTCGAAATTGAACAAGCTTATCTTCAAGTTCAATTGTTAGAAAGCGAACAGAACTCTGTTTTAAATCAGCCATCATTTGTCCCCGAAAATTTCTGTCCATGCGCCGAAAAATCAAATCTTGTATCACACCCCGAAGTATTTAAAAAACCGGATGAATGGAGACCACGCCCATTCCACCGAAAACCATCTGCGTTGAATCCCTATGAAAAAGAATTTATGTTGCGTGGCGAGCCACCTGTAAAGGCTGAAAAGGATCATTCCCTGCCCATTGATGCATTGGACCGCATGGCTCTAACAATAAAGAAAGGCTTTGTTTTACCCAAACCACAGCTGCAAACATTTGATGGCAATCCTCTTGAGTATTGGAACGTGAAGCTAGTATCGAGCGAAATGCAGCAAGTGAAAATGAGAAGCTGATGTATGTCCTTCAATACACATCGGGTGAAGCGAACAAGACTATCACGTGCTGTGTAGTCATGCACCCATCTGTCGGTTTCCAAAATGCAAAGAAATTATTAGAAGAACGATTCGGACACCCGTTTACGATCGCATCAAACTATGTGACCAAGTTGACTGAAGGACCTCCCTTGAAGGCTACAGATCGTGCCCGACTGTTAGCCTTTGCACACAAGTGGAAAAATTGCGAATACACGTTAAGGTCAATATTAATAGTGCGGATAACTTGAGAAGAATTGTACAGAGATTGCCATTTCACCTCCGAACAAAGTTTGTAGAAGTAGCCTATAGCATCCAGCAATCTGGTCAGAGAGCAAATATCAGTCATATAGCTGACTTTGTCAAGGTTAAGGCAAGAGCTGCAAATAACCCTGTGTTTGGCAGTGTTGTCGATGTCACGCGTGACAGAGCAAAAAAATTTCAAGGCGTAGACCAAGTTCAAAGACACGTACCGTGGAACCCCGCTCTACGGACACCCGCTGATAAAAGG
>BLFO01003992.1:1509716-1512216 GCA_014634245.1 Montipora cactus
TAGCGCTGCTAGCAGACCTCAAAACTCTGTTCAGCTTGGCCTCAGACGAGGCGATCACCTTAAGATCGTCTATATATAACAGGAGGGTTACCTTTGTTCCTATAGGCCTCGAAAGCCTATATCCCTCGGTGGCACCTAGTAGCCAGGCTACTGGGTTTAGGCACAAGGTGAAGAGGCGCGGGCACGGATTATTATTATTATTATTACTATTATTATTATTATTATTATTATTATTATTATTACATGTTTCGCTGGATACATTGGGGACGGAAAAACGTGTACATATAATGACCTATATTGCATCATATTCAATGATTATTCACCGAAGTAGAGGAACATATCCACAAGTTAGCATTTATTTTAGTTTATATAACCCGTTATTCTCGCATTTTGATTGATTCTTCCCTATGATCTATTAGTGGACAGACGCACGATTGACGTCACCATCAGCTTTTATGCGAATATAGTTTATTATAATTCTTTATTATATAAAACGAATATATTCCATACTACCGTGCGTCTGTTCAAAAATAGATCTCAGAAGACGTCAAAATTAAGGGCACCCAAAGTCAATTTTTGGGAAATATCTGTCCGGAAGACGATTTGAGATCTAGAATTTTCGAAACATTTCTTGTAAAATATCTTGCTTGCCTGCCTGTCCTAGGATTTTCGAACATCCAAAAATTGGTATAATTGCCCATTTTTAATGGATTTTAATCCTAAAAGGGTCACGTAGAATTTTCGGGAGCCTTTTTTCTGGCTGAAATTCTCGAAAAGGTAAGTTTTAATCCCTATAATTTTCGGATCACCAGACTTTTAGCGAGGACATCCGAACAGATGAAAAATTTTAGGGGATAAAAATATGCCTATATCTACTGCTTAAATACTAAAATACGTTTAACAATGCTATGTTTAGTGGTTTTGAACTATATTCTCGTTGGGTGCCCCTGCAAAATGTGGTAAGAACATCAGTGACACACTCGGCTATCGCCTCGTGTGCTAATTTTTTGTTCTTACCACATTTTGACGTCATCTATGATCTATTACTGAACAGACGCACGGCAACATGGAAATACCATTCGGCTTCTCGGAGCCGTGCGAATAATACTACCTTCCTTCCTCAAATCTAGCCAGTCAGTACAGGTAGAAAGCACCACCTGTCTAGTGTGTGGTGTACAAAAGCAAGCAATGATGTTTATCATTCTTAATGCAAGTTGACCTTTTCTTTCGGGTTTTCTAAAGAGTGGATATTACACGAAAAGTACCGATATAATCTTCCCGCATAAATCGCGTTCAGAGATAGACTAATTAAAGGTGAAAAAGCTTGGGCAAGAGAACAAAATACGGAGTCTAACAATTTTGTGGACAGTGACTTATTGCCAATTGAAAGTGAGAGGATATTTTACTAATGATTATTTGTTGGGTGTGTTCCCAGATATCGATGAGTGCTCAACAGGAAAACATAACTGTAGCAATGTCGCCGTGTGCAACAACACTATTGGTTCATATAACTGCACTTGTAAGAAGGGATATGTTGGAGACGGACGAAACTGCTCAGGCAAGATTTCATTCGTAATGATTTTCATTCTTTACGGTTACAAGAAAAGGAATATTTACATTGTCCAATAACTTAGGAGTAAGAAGAGAAGAAGTAACTTAGAAGTAAGAAGAGACCTTCAAAAATAAGAGAGACTTGTTATCCAAATGCATTGTTTAGCGATAGTTATAAGGTGCTGGCGACTCCTATTTACGATAATTAAGTTGCAGGTGACGATGAGGATGATGTTGTTAAGGTACCTCCATAGCAGAATTATAAACCGACCTTTTTGCAATCTGCACTCAACAACCTTATGGTACCGTTGTGTCATTTTTAATGTTATGACAATTTTTGTGTGCTCGTATTTCGTTTTTAGGTTGTCTTAAAGACTGGGTGGCAAATGACAAATATTGCTATAAATGGCTTGTGGATCGACCCAAAAGACTGGAAGATGCTCGAAAAAGATGCCAGAAAATGTTAGCAGACTTGCCAATAATTAAGTCGGGGCAGGGAAACACCTTTATTGCTGATCTGATGATGCTGACCCCTCGGACAAGTTGGGTTAGGCTCGGTATTAAGCGAGAGGGAGGCGATTTGCTTTGGTTTGACGATACATCAGCAGAGAAGACGAATCGTTATAAAGCATGACCTGAGTAGCTGGAATTGTGCTTTCGCCATGTTGCATGGCTCCTCTAATAATCTAAAGTGGTTTGGCGGCGAGTGCGATTACGACGACATATCACCTGCTCCCTTTCTCCTTTGTCAAAAATCGCGTTTATAAGGTTGACGACTAATTCAACGTGCATTATTGCTCAGCTGAGACAATATAATGTCTTTTATCGTCCTGAGTAATGTATTGAATGTATTAAGCACACAAAGCCGTTTCCTTTAGACATTACATTCTCGACAGTTTGTAAGAGGGAGTTTCCAAGCATACCCGTCCGGTAAATTTGTCATGTCGTG
>BLFO01003992.1:1534716-1579716 GCA_014634245.1 Montipora cactus
ATAACCTTCAAGTTCCTCCCTTAAGTTATTACGGAATTCTCTCCATAGGCAAAGTGAAAGGACTAATGCTAGTTACGAGAGCTTCCTTTCAAAATTTCTAAAAAACTCAAAACCCTCTAGATTGATTTACAAGAAGTCAGTATCAATAAAAAGTGAGCTACCAACTCTAAGTCAAGAAAAATGGCACTATGTTATTTTTTCCTTCATCTGTCTTTTGGCTTGTCTTTTACTGTTAACACCCGGCTTTTACGGTACTTTTTGATGCAAACGTAAATCCAAAAAAATTTTTGAGCTGACATCAGATTTGACTGAAAAGAAGAGGAGTCACGAAGCGGAAACAACATCTTCAATCCTTCCTTAGTGTGTGCAATAAACGTTTGCTATGTGCAACTGCATGACATGCAGGAAAACGTCTGCCAGAGCAATTTGCAGTTAGTTTTTTTGAAACGAATGAGTTATACTCAAGAGCGTGTTTTGTTATCTTTAAACTGAATTTATTACCAAAGCTTAATAATCCAAAAGAGCTCAAAATGGGGCAGGACATTAAAAAAAATAATTAAACGTGTGAACGTGTGAGCCAAAGGGCCTCTGGTGGCACGACATCTGGGTGACCCCTCAAATGGTCGCAATGACCCCCCACTTGAAAAAATTAACTGGAACGCTACAGTTCAATACCACCCAACTTAGTGTCTTTTGTTTTTGTGTAACACATACCACAGGCAATCCAATTTACGCTCATGGAGCATCCAGTTTTAATCAAAAACGGATTTTAGTATCTGGTGTCACGTAAGTGGCAGTTCGGAAATTTAAAATGCTGTATAATATTTTCAAAACCGAAAACGTTACGGAACTGGTAAATTGTAAAAAGATTTTTTTCTAGGTCATCTTCAACCCCGTATACAGAAGGCCTCGCAGTGTTTATTTTAGAATTTAATGACGTCACTGTGAAAACCATATATTTACTCATTGTAATTATAAAATATCAGTGAGAATATTGCGTACAATGAGCAAAGCATAATGACTGATAAATGTGTGTTAACACATTGGCGAGTACGTTTACTCGATTTGAGAATGTGCTGATTCGTTGAGTGTTCTCCATCAGTTACTCTGAATATTCGTGTTAGATCAACAGCACGGTGGCCGGTAAACGTTCAGTTCAATTATGACCAAAGTGGGAGGGAACACGCTGGCTCAATTAAGTGGCTAACACGCTCGTTCGATTTGGTCTCTCGACTACCGTATTTACTCTATGAAATTATTCACAGTTCAATATACACGACAGCAGGAACTCACCCTCCCAACGTCTCAACAAACTCATAAACGGACAACACCTGTGCCAGCACTTGATTGGCATCACACTAAGATCTAACACGTCTTTGCATTCGTTATCATGGTTCCATCGTGGCAATTGGCTCAAAACGAAGTCTCAGGGGAATCTACTTTACACGAGGTTACACTTTTTCAAGTGAAGCTATGATCTTCGCAGAAAAATTCAGGACTTCAACGGGGTTTGAACCTGTGACTTTGCGATTCCGGTGCGACGCTTTAACCAACTGAGCTATGAAGCCACTGACGTTGGGAGCTGGTCATTTGTGGGTTCTAATGGTCCCGTGAGGAATGAATTAATGATGAAATAGTATATGAAATGAATCATATATGAACTGCGGATATGACACCACAAATGATTAGAACCCACAAATGACCAGCTCCCAACGTCAGTGGCTTCATAACTCAGTTGGTTAGAGCGTCGCACCAGAATCGCGAGGTCACGGGTTCAAACCCCATTGAAGTCCTGAATCTTTCATGCAGGCTTCTCTACGCAACTGCAAAAATTGTTCTCATAACTGCGAAGATCATAGCTTCACTTGATTTCATATCCGCAGTTCATATATGATTCATTGCATTTACCATTTTATCATTGTTACACTTTTTGAAGCTCAAAAAGAGAATTTTTCTGCTTCTTGCATTACCTCGCGTGGCACTATTCTCTGCCACCTAGCCAACCTGGCGTCTTTGCTCGGCTGGCTGGCAATTATTATGTAGCCCATCTGTGCGAAAAAATTTGGTTTTGGTCAGCCATACGACCATAAGTTTACCCTTTCATGTATGCCAATGTAAACTCTGTGGTGCAACCCGCGTTTTTTGGTGGGAACATCTTTGATATTGTACATTCGTGTTACGGTTAAGGTCCCCCTGTGATCAAAGAATTAATGATTATTTTTCTTTGGATTTCAAAACTGTGTTAACTAAACACTAAGTGACTTAAGCCTTAATTTCAAAGAGACACCTGTTTATTTTAACTGGAATTTTCCTATTTAATGGTCTGCCATTACTAACTTTAAGATCTTGAGAGAGCTCGATCGAGGAGACAATGACGTCAAAGGCTCACTAGTTTAAGAATGTAATGCATGTGTACGCCGCATAACTAATATGCAGCACGGGAGTTTTGGGCTTTCTGACTTATAAACTCGCGTTTTGCATAACTATATAATGAGCAGCATTCACACCCTAAAATTTAAGAGGGGAGCCTTTGACGTCACTTTTCCGTGGATCCAACCCTCTGAGGTCCAATCGGTCAGTTTTGAACGTGAGTAATGGCACACCGTGAAATCAAAAATTTACTCTCAGAGTAAACAGCCTTTGGCTAAAAATCAAATCTCAAAATTTTGCCAGTCAGGTGTTAAGCAAACACAATTCTGAAGAAAAAAAAGGAAGTGATTTTTTTTTATCACAGGGGCACTTTAATTGAGATATGTTAAAACAAGATATCCGACGACCAGTATCACATGACCATATCGCAAGCTCAAGTTAAAGGCCAGGCTTCCAAAGGTCGTGTCACGTATGAATCCAAAACGCCTTCCGATGGAGAAAGAGGGGGGTTCTTCCTGAAAACTGGCTTGTTGTCTAAGCATGTGGAAATTGTTTTCAGACTTCAAGCGAGAGTGGACAAAAAGCCAAATCAAGCCAATTTTCGGACTAAATGATCGTCCTTGATCTCGGAGTGATCTCTGGCCTCAGAGGGTTCAAGTCTCCAGCCTTTAGCTTGTTTCCTTTTAAAACAAGACAAGTGCTATCATACATTTTCTCAAACCTTCGGTCCTATACTTCAATTTGATATATGATAGTAATATTGTATGCGCAGCTTTAACATTAAAATCGTGATAAAATGATGCAATCACTGTCTCAAGGAAAAGCAGGATATTTAAGATTCATTAAGTAAGGCACTTGTCTCTGTTATTTCATGGCATAGTTTGACTTTCACTATCCATTAAACTTGTACACAGTTAGAATGCGATTTCTTTGTACTCATATTAGTATATTACTTACTAATATAATAATGTTGTCATGGCAACTTCCATGTATAGAAAAACAGGAACAAAATAAATGTATTTCCATCAATACACAGACAGTTCTTTTCCATAATGAAAAAGTGCTTTCTCATAAATTTTGTTTTGCCTCTTTTTTTCTTTTCTAGTGGACTTACCGACAGAAATGCTCAAGTAGTTGCTTTATATACCAGACCTGAGAACCAATATTTAGCTTTGTCACATTCATCAACAAATGAAAGGAGAAGTTTCTCAAGTACCTATTAGCAATTTAGCACATTTTAATTTCCTTAATATATAACTAAACAAGTTCACGGTTTAATACCTGTGCAGCAAGAAGATTTACTAACAATGCACAGTCAGTGGTCATGACTCAATCATCTTCACAGTCTTCATCAGAATCATCCACAGGTAAATTGTCTGGCTGTTCCTTAGGTTGGTATGTACAATCCTTAAACTGGCACATGTCAGTGCATTGCAGTCCGTTGGTGAGACAGGTGCAGCTTGGCAACTTACACACTCTTTTACAATCGCATAACAGGAGCTCAAACACGGCGTTGGGTGCTTGTTCCCCACCCATCCAATCGATGGCCACTTTCCTGTCTTCCATGCACCACCCCTATCCAACGGGTGAGGGTATTAGTGGAGAGCTTTAAAGAATTCTGCCCCACACTGCCGATTGATAATTTGGACGGTCACAGTGTTTTCTTAGAGTGTCTTGACACGGTGGAAGGTGTGATCTCCGTGATCTGTTAAACAAGTCTCAAATCCTGACCACGCTGCGCTCATCAAGGCTTCTGGTACGGCCACGGGTTGCAAATCTTGTCTGTAAAATGTACCTTCCACCGGAGTCCCATCCCATTCTTGTACTTTGTAGGTGGATACTACGCCTGGCACAACCCATCGGATCACAAAAACCTCTTCTGTCCACCCGGGCAAATACCCTTTTTGAAATGGTCGATATTTCTTGTTCAAACGTACCCATGTCCCTTTTACCAAAGGCGTTTATTTTTTCTATTTCTTAGCTAGAAATTGTTTGTCGTATGGACGGTGCCATACTTGGGCCTCGTTGACGTCCGTTACGTCGTTTGGAGCTATGCCAATGCCCCGATGCAAGGTAGCGTTGTATCCCTGCACGATACTTTGTAAGACCTGCAAGTATGCCCGCATGTTCTTGGCTGTCAAGTACCGATACAGTTTCTCTTTCAATGTGCGATTAAACCATTCCGCTAGGGCGGCTTTAGCATCCCCGTGTGTGCTAAAATGATGAATGCCGTTCGTTTTCATCAAAGTCTGGAACATGCGATTGTAAAATTCTTTGCCCGCATCCGTCCGCAATTTTTGCGGTGTGCGCCCGGCTCGTGTCAAGATGGTTTGCATTGCATGTGTGACCGCTACCCCTGTCTTGTTCTTCAAGGGTTCGACCCAAGCATATTTGGACAACACATCCACTCCCGTCAAGGCATACTGCTTTGTTCCAACATGCTAACCCTTGCAATTCAATCAAATCGGTAACACATTGTTCATCGATGTTAGACACTAAGGTGGGTAATGTAGGGAAATGTTTTCGGCAGGGATGGTGTAACGTGTAGCTTAAGACCCCTTCCAGTAGGTTTTGGGACTCTCGTCTTTTTAACCCATGTGCTTTGGCAAAAGCTTGGACCGCGCCCAAACTACCAGCGCTCCCGGGGAAACTCGTACGTTAAGGGTGACGGTTTCATGACACTAACGACTTCACAGTTTTACATCAACATTTTATTTTGCATCTCCCAAAATTACAATTGGATGGTTTCCAGAAAAGAAGCTCTTCGGGCGTGCCTTCCACATAGGCTTCATTTTTCTCTTCCATGCACAGTTCCCACAACACCAATTCTAACACATCACTCAACTGCGAGTGCCACAGGATCACTTCACAACATTTGGCCTCGTGCAATGCTTGGTAACTCTGATTTAAACGCTTCAGACCGTTCAGTTCCCGTCTCATTTCCAAAACGCTATTATCTATCTCCTTTATATCCTACTCTCCTTCTATGCGTTTTTGCGCCATTTCCTCTCCCTGTTTCATGGTGACCCATTGTGTGGTATGTTTGATGATAGACTTTTCGAGATGGAGACGCTTATCCAGGTTCCGCACTGTTTGACCTTGCATATCATTGTCTTTCATGCAATCATCCACAGACTTCAATTCCTCTCAATGCCTGTTCAATTTCAAAGGCTTGACGATGACTTATTTGCCTTGTCCTACGGGCTTCCTCTAAACTCAATGTGTCATTCATGGTCTGCTTCTGTCCCTGTCGCTGTGAACTGCGAGTTCTTTTCATACATGGATCTAGACATTGATTGGTTGAGTGAAACCATCCAATGACACGCTTTGAGCAATCAATCTTTCTTTCATCTTCTCAATACTGTATTTCTCCATAAACTGTCTTTCCACCCATCAATCATTAAAGGGTACCATATGGTGTTGTTCTATAGGGGAAACATCATCATACACTTTTCATGCCAAGATTTTGAAATATCATTTTTGTTGACTGATCATATGGTTGCTTTTCGACACGCATCAGATTCTTCTGCTCTATTAAGCTTTGAATAATGCTCCCAAGCTTGACTTTCATAGATTTTCCAGAACACTTCAATTATGTGCTTACGCATTGGAAGGCGACATTTGTTTCTTTGGAGATGCCGCTCCTGTAACTGCTGCTTTTGAACTCTAACCGTTCTTTTAAACTCCGAGCAGCGAGCGGTAACTTCGTCTTCATCCACCAAGTTTGTGCTAGGAATTCTTTCAAGACAGTCTCGTGTTTTTTTCCCCTTTTCAAAAAAGCTCTTGATACCTCACTGTAGAAATGAACGTTTCTCATCCTCATGTGATATGAAAAACAGTGAGCAAGAACGACGCTTTTTGAACAATTGTCCCTCAAAGTATGCTGGACCAGTGATAACATTAGGAACCAATCACAGAATGGTATATTTTGCTTTTCACTGGAACTCTATTTCCCCCAACGAATCGAAAACAAGTTCTGTAAACTGCTCCATGGGTCTGTATGAGCGTCCATGTTTCGCATACCAATGATGGCGCATGTTTTACCCATCAATGACACAATTGGTTCGAAGCAGGCTTCAAATCTGTCCTCAACACGATCATACGCGAACAACGATTGTGTCATCGAGTACAGATACAAGGGTTTGTGCATCAGGCGTGCCATCTCTACGCGCCACCCCGTCCCACCGTCCACACACTCTAATCCTTGACTGTTTTGTGCAAATTTCCCAAATGCGTACACGGTATCAGCTTTCTTTATGATCCAATAATTGCGCCGCGATGACCTGTTGACTGCACAAGATGATGATGGGTATGTACGCTGTAACCGTTTATTGGCAGCTTGACAGGCGTGATCCACTTCTGTGTCTGAGGAGTTACACTTGTTCATGTTTATGCGCAATACATCAAGAGACAAATCCCCTGGATGGGAAACTGCTGAGGCATGAACAAGTTTGGGATGATGACCACCACAGAGACGCCATAATTTCCCATCCCCTCGGGTAACAAGGTGGTTGTAAGGGAGAATACACATAACACACATCCCACATTGCGACGCCCATCGTATGGCCCAGGCATCGGTGCCTTTAGTGCCCCCAGTGATCATGGTGATCTTGCTCCATTCCGACATTCGCTCACTCTCACTCACAACGACAACTACATTACTCAAATGGTTGCATTCTCTTTTTATTACAACATTGAACCAATTAAAAACTATTTTACAATATTGAGCACAATTCATGTGGTCTTGGAAAAGCATCAATCAGATAGGTGCTGGGCCATATGGCAAGCCAGTTGAAAGGCGGATGGTGCTTGCGATGTGTTCTCGAACCATCTTCCACTCTGCTTGTATGGGTGACGTTGAAATGGCACTACGTTGTTTTTTCTTTGGCTGGTAAGCCACCAGGCGTGGTTTAAAGCCTGGGTATCGAGGATGTTGTGGTGGCGGATTCATTTTCTCAAGGTGAAGACTAGGATCTTATGGTTCCAGGGAGTGTCCAACCATTGGAAGTAGGGGCATGTGTGGCTCTGACAGCTGAAACACTCGCGGCCAGGGTTCTTCTCAGTTTTGCTCTGTTTCAGAGTGGAAGGTTTATCGCAGTAACACATCATCTTTGGTCATTCGGAATGTACTTTGTCGATGTTAATCACAAGCTGTTGGTGCCGTTGTTTGTCCACCGCTTGTAAGTACTGGTGTACTTCTTGTTGGCTTGCAATGAAGGGACAGGGGTACTCAGGACATTTCACGTAATTAAAGCCATTGTCTGATGTCCGGTGCTCCAACAAACAACCATGAAAAGGGCATGTCATATCAACTTCTGCTGACAGGTCATCAAGGATCTGCTTCATGAGTTCTTCAATAGTGGTGGGCTTAGGCTCCCACACTTCCCCTTCTTGGTAGGTCTGCTCCACGACTTGCACAGGGGGTGGGATGGGTGAAAGGGGTGGCAATTCCTTTATCTCCTCCACGGTCATAGCGGTTTCCTTCGCATGTTTGTGTGACTTCTGGCTTCCTCTTGGTAGGTGGTTTGGATGGCCGAGTGGGCTTTCGAATTGGTACGACTTGTTCTTTCTTCTCTGACATGATTAGTCTCATCAAAAAGTGAGCTAGAGCGACAGTTTAAAAGCACAAAACGTTTGTCCCTCAAGGTATGATGGACCGGTGACATCATTAGGAACCAGTCATTAAATGACCTACTTGCCTTTTGATAGGCTCTCGATGAGGTGATGGTTGTTTCTGATTGGTTTCCGGTGAGGTCATGTGATGTGATTGTGATTGGTTTCTTTTCCTTAGTCTTGTCTTTGCTTCGTTGTTCTCTCTCATTCACAGTTCTGCTCTTGAGCAGGAAGGAGCTCGCTCTCTCTCTCTCCCACCAGAATATTCACATACTGATAAAATGATATGAACACAAAGTACTATTTTATATGTCACACACGCGCGCGCTTATGTGAAGCTAGGGTTACCTGTTCAAACTTGCCCCTAATTAATACACGCCCCTTCGCCTTCTAAAAACCCTTGTGTACGTACGTGACTGACATCTCATTAGTCAAACCCTAATTTATGTGATGCACGTGTTGCTACACTTGTTAGGGTTACGTCATGCCCCAACTTGCCGCTAATTTATGCACGCTCCCTTCTTTTGTTTTTGATTGATGTACTCCAATTCGACTACAGGTGATGGAATAGAAATGTTAATTGATGGTACGCTGGAACTTGTGATATCTTCTCTGATACGAGTGATTTTATTACAGAAAAATTCTCCAAAATCATCAGCTAGTTGTAGTGGGCTAGTATGTGGTGGTAGCAGATTGACAGGCCGCTCTTTACACAGGGAGTTGACCACACGGTACAGCTTCTTTGAATCACCCTCACAGTCCTGGATAAGCTCGTTATAGTACTTTATTTTGGCAACTTTAAGCAGCAAACAGCACTCATCACAATTTTTTCGGTACGAAGAAACATCAGAAGGTAGTTTAGTCTTTCTCATTTTCTTTCTACTCTTAAAGGTTGGGTCTTCATTCCTCTGAGATCATCACTGTACCATGGCACTCTGGGTCGTATTATCACATGCTTGTTCTAGATAGGTGCATGCTTATCTGCAACATCCTGCATACGAAGATCGTAATTTTCTATGAGATCAGGTAGAGGTAGATCGTTGAGAGCTGCAATGCCCATCAACGAAAGACACTTGTTTCACCTCTACAGCCGCGAAGGGAATGGCAAGAGTACATTCAACAAAGCAGTGATCAGACAGAAATAGTAATGGTTGAGGAGACATAACCATTTATGTCATTAGACGAACAGGTTATAATAAGATCAAGCCAGTGTCCTGATATATGTGTAGAGAAGTTAACATACTGTACAAGTCCAACGGTTTGAAGAAGTTCAGAAAGTCTTCTATGATCAGCATTTTCTGGGTCACCAATTTGGAGATTAAAATCACCGGCAATAACTAGCACTTCTGGACACATAACCACACCCTCCAGATATACTGCAAATTCATTGAAGAAAACTCTTGTTGGAACTGGATGTGCTTCAGTGTGGGGAGGTCGGTAAACAATGACGAAATTTGTAGTTTTACCATTGGCACACACATTCCATTCACATGACTCAAAAGAGGGTATTTCTTTCCTTGAGCTTATCACGCAACATTGTTCCAGTTCCACCGCCATTATGCTCGGAGGTTCTAGGGATGCTTTTAAAGGAATATCCAGGAGGAATAAGAGCAGAGAGAACAACATAATCTCTCTTCCATAGCCAAGTTTCTGTGACGACACAAATATCCATTTTATTACCAATCACATGGTCAGTAAAAACATTGGTCTTGCTTCTTAAAGATCTTGCATTAACACATCCGAGGGACAAAGATATTTTAAAGGTTTTCGTTTTTGTTCATGCCTGAATGGAATTAGATTTTGATGACTGAGTAAATAAAGGGCGAGAGGTATCTTTGTATAAGCGATGACCTGCGATGGCCAGCTGCGTGAGGAACCCGGCTGACCAGCCAAGCAAGTTGTAGAAACAATTTACATTCCTGCCAGCAGAAGAGGAAATTTGAATATTTGACAATTCTCGGTGAAAGTTAAGAATCCAATCCCACCAACGCGTCGGCCAACACGTCGGCCAACGCGTCGGTCAACACACCACCGACACACCATCGACACCTTGGTCGAAATACTTACTCTTTATAATTTTGTTAGTTCTTTCAGTTGGAAGGAAATACAACTTCATAAGGAACGACGAAAACGTGATACGAAAATAGCCGCCATTTTTAAAATGAAACACTAGTACCTACAATAGTCGTCACATTTGTTGGAACACCCATCCCCGCTTTCCCCTTCCTCCAATGTTGATTTCCACAACTACTAGTAGTCGCCCGAAAAATTCTCACACACCATTGAATTGGGGGAAGGGGGCTGTGGTATTGTGGTATAAGCTACGATCTTGTAACACGATGATTCTGACCATTCGCTAAGTGTTCCAACCAAATATGTCTAGTATTGTAGGTATCGGAGAGGCTGAACATTTACGCACGCATGCGCTGACGAAATGTTTGAAGACGAGACGAGAAAAATATGCAGTACCTCCAGACGTGGCGCTGGAGCGTCGTACCAAACGAGTCATCCTGGGATTTCGGCCCGTGTGATCGCTTTTGGACGCAGTTGGCCCTTCGCTGCTTTCTGCTACCGACCTCGCCTCCCGGTACGGCATTGAAGGAGGGACATGTCGGCCCCTAAACCATGAGACAAATCCCACGCCTACTCACAGCTCCAAAGCGCCCTTGTCATTACAATTTAACGTAAGATTTCGATGGCTTATATATTCAAGAGAAAAGTCATTTTATCTGTCATATGGTAAGCACGAGAGTCGCAGATTAGAAAGTGCACGCATGCGCCCTGCTGAAGGTAACATACATGCATGCATAGAAGTTCATTTTGATCTCGAATTTCAGAATAATATCTTCGAGACATTACAGCTAACATACATAATATATACAGATACATAACTAAATATTAAATAATATTTAAAGATATATTAATCAAAACGAAAAGCCGCTGTACAAAGTCCGGCCCTGGATTAAAACCAATAAACTCAGTGGTACGGGAAAAATTAGGTAGCGCATTTCGCAACCTACTTAGTTAATACGTAAGAAAAAGAACTAAGACCATAAGTGGTTGTTTTAGGTTTATTGAGGGACAGAATGTAATTTCCACGAAGATCATTCATAAGAAGAGAACGAGAGAGAAAACGTATTTTTCATATATGCAGGACAAGCCTTTTCTTTCTTTAACTACTTTTATACAATAATATGAGGAAATTTTGAATGTGCTTATTGCATAGAGATGTAGAGTTTGACTTAAGTGGTACGTAAGAGGACAGGTACTCGCAAATATAAATCTCATTACTCTCTTATTTACATTATACCGTTTCTTTGGCAAGAAATTACTAAAGGCCAGGCCGAATTTCCTATGATAAAAAGTCTATGTTAACAGCGAGCACCTTGGCTACACCTTAGTATCCACCTACAAATCTTCTTCTCGCTACTTTTTCCTCATTTGATGAGGACCAATCTCCGCTTGCTTCCTTCATGCCCAAAAGGAATTCTGGGTAATTCGGCCGTTCCATGACAAGGGAAGACCCCCGATTCTCATTTCAAAGATTTTCTTATGAGTGTGGAGCCACCCAGTCCTACCGGCAAAATCCAGCATCGATTGAAGTTTTTAGCTTTCAAAACTTGCTCAAATTGTATAGGTAGGTCCTGGAATTCGTCCACCTAAAGGCCAGAGAGACGACTTCACTGGTGCTGTGAGCCGCCATGTTTACAACAGAGCAACTTAGGCGTTCCACTCCAACTAAATATGTCTAGTATTGTAGGTCCTCTCGATGTTTTGGCAAGGGTCGGTTACCAAAGCGGGGAGTTAATTTGCAAGTCGACCAACATGCTATTTTTCGTTCATTATAAAGGATTGGGAAGTTTTAACTCTTTATTGATCATTGACTTTTCAATATGTAGTGGCTCCTAAAGGAGTCGTTTGTAATTTCTTCTTGATTTTACTGCAGTGGAAACTGTTCAGCGATGTCTTTCAGCAACTGCTCAAATGATGCTATTTCTGACAGTTGTAGCCTGCGAAATTGGCAGAAATGGATATTTTGACGGCACGGACCAGAGGACTGGGTCCGCTTGTCTGGTGGGGATTATGGGTAATTTGTCGTACAAATAGTGATCCGTTAGGGATTTGAATCAGTCTAGGTTCAGCTTTCTTCGCCTACTTTTTTGTTAAATTTTCCCCTTAGCCTCCATAGGGTAGTGGCACTTGCATAGGGTTTGGAGAATACGTTCCCTCATTCCCAAAGGGTTTTGGGTTTTCGTATCCGGCAGGTGCCCAGTGTACTTTTCCTTTAACAAGTTTTTAGGAGGTCAGTACCATTAAGTATGCTTACGTATTGTTATGCTAGAGCGGAGTTTGTATCCATATGGTAAGCAAAATAAACCGGCTTGTGGCGCTTGCTGTCCTACATGCCCATGTATCTACACAGTTGTGTTGTGATTGAGTTAGTCGTGTTGTGTCTGATTGGATAGTGGAGTCAAAATCTTGGTCTTTCCCAAAGTTCCGAAACCAGGTGAACTCATCCAAGTAGCTGGGTATGTATTCATACAGGGAACCACACATCCACTTCAACTTCTTCTTGACCAAAGCCCACACATCCTTCGATGGTATTGGTGTGTGCACCACTGTCAGGGTCAACAAGGTTCTTGGAATGATTTACTGGTACATGGATATATCCTAGCTGGTTGAGTGGTATGTGCGGAGTGACTTGATCTGAGTAGATGACAGTTCCAGGTTGGATATGTATAGTGATGAGACGATGAACAAGGGTCTCTCTAGTTCGATCGGGAACGCGGGTGAGCAGCACCTTCTCGCTCCACTACGCCAAATACCCACGGACCTTCCGATACTCTCCCTCTCTTATACTTTCTCTTGGCTCCAAACTTTGACTCGTCTATTTCCACGGTCTTCCCTAAGCCTCCAAGCTTAATTCCGGCACTCAGGACTTTGTTGGAACAGATTGTTCTTAGCTCACTCAGTGCACGGACCACAGTAGGCTTTGAAAGGCTGGTAAGTCGCGCAATTTTGCTTCCCGAAATCTGCATAGCCCAGAGGAACATCAGATGCAGCCAGGAACTTAATGTGATATTAGATCCCTCAAAGAAGGATCCCGACCTTATTGAAAGCCACGTTCGACATGTATCCGTCGTTTACCCGTGCTGTCTCTAATAGTACTATATTAGAACCACATCGCGAACAATGCTGACAGCTTGCTAAAAGCTTTTGACTCATGCAGAAATTAAAAACATTCTGAAAATTTCCCAGTATAACTAAAAGATCACTGAACTCCATGTCGTATAAAGTCGTGATCAAAATGCTAGAGAATAATGAACTTAGGATCAAGAGTAGATTTCATTAGGATCGAACTTTCTTTAAATAACCAATCACCGTTGCTGAAAAACAGCGAATCACAACGCTTCTTATTAAACCAATCGAAGTTAGGATCGAAGTAAACCAATCACAACGCTTCTTATTGAACCAATGAAATGAAAGAAACATGTTATTTAATGTGACAACTCAATGTAGTTCACACCATTAGCATCTATTTGCAACTGTCTATGCTCAACTATGTCTCAACGTCTAAGTGTACTGTCTGCGGATAATCTGGTCATACGAGAATCCACTGTTTAGTGATGTGCGGTTCTTGTAGTGGCGACAGTCGTAAATGTGATTGTGGGCAGCCACCAGCTAAAAAACAAAAGACTAAAAAGGGAAGGAGGGCAACAGAAAAGAAGCAGCCACAGGGTCTCCACAAGCTGAGCCTAACTATAAATCAATTTGTCGGCAGCTGCAGCAGAAAAACCAGCAACTTGGCAAAGCCTATCAAGATCTGAAGGCCCAGTTTGATGAGCTTGAAGATCATTACCAAGAGAGGGAAGAACAGCTAGCTCAGGCTCAACAGGACGCTGATGAGATGGCAGACTTGGTCTGGCAAAATGAACAGGAAATGGTCACCTACAAAGAGCAGTTGAAAGCCAAAGATGACCACATTAAGACCCTGGAGCAGCAGCTGCATTATGTTGTTCCCTTGTGCCCAAATATGTTCTTGCCCCATAATGATACTTCACAGTCCCGCTTCCTTGCCGCATAATTATACCTCAAAGTCCCGCATGTCCAATTTTTTTTCGCACCCTCTTAGAAGCCCTGTAATAATATATATAAATGCTGATAAAAACTAAGTCTCTGGCAACGCGTTTGGCATAGTGAAAACTGGGTTCTAATAACACTTTGCCAGACTGAAAACTGGGTTAGAACTAATAACACTGGTCGTAATGGGAACTGGAATACAAGATGGCGGTCAAAAGTGAAAGTTTTCCGTCAAAGACATTTCCGTTCAGTTTGAAAAAGGTATGTTGAGGTTTTCAACAATTCAATACGGCCCAATGAGTCACCGACACGGTTTTCTTGATATTGATTTCCTTCAATTTCATCATTTGAAGCAATTCTGTAAATTGAATCAAGTGGATAACTTGACGACCGCGTCCAGATCTCTAACCACGTCGTGTAGGCTTGTTTTTAGATATCCCAAGCTGACACAAATTCTTCCAAAGTTGTGAATTTAACAGTGCTTTAGGAGTCGACTCCAAAGTGGACGTTAGTGGAGATCTTGAATTCATAAAAGCCATATTAGATGAACTGTATAAGATGTATTAGCAATGAGATAAGGATCTTAATGATATAAAATAGGCTTATTTTAAGGCAGAAACATGATGAATTATTCAGGAGCCATCATGAGCATGTGCTGCCTGTGGGCACTCCTTCATACAATCATTCGTTTGCAATTTGGTATTCAATTTAAAGCTGTTCGACGTTCCTGTTGTAATACTGAAAGTAAACGTTTGTACCGATTAAAACTGAAAAGCTTACCTTTCTTTGTTTGAGCAAAAAGTGTCCACTTTTTCCAAAAAACAAACTTAATTATCTCTGAAAATTGCATGGTTACCCTTTAAGATAAGATAAGTATATCCTGGAATATACTTTCCTGAGTAGTCATACCCCAGGGAAAACTTGTTTCTTCTTATTAGGTGGCATCGTTCTTAAGTGAACGAGAGCTGAATGATCTGGTGGAACAAAGGCACTTAGACAAGACCGAAGACGAACATGATGGTCCGTATCAACCTTTCGAGGTATGTCGAAGTAGTATTTGTACCAAGGAATTTTCGTGGCTGGGTGTACTGTCAGTCAAGAGGCGGAAGCAGGGAAGATTAAAAGTACAAAGAGATTACGGATCTCAAGGTCGGGAAGAATCATAAATCTATTCATTTTACTAAGCAGCCGTTACTTATTCGGAAATGTGAATAGTGAATCTAAGCAATAGTCCTTCCTTGGAGCCTAAAATGCGAGACAAGCCTGGCCAAAGGCATAATTCCCATAAGCGGTTTGGCGAACTTGAAAATCCTGTCAATTACATGGCCACTTAACACCTTTTTTCTGTGTGAAAAAATCCAGAAATTTTTATCGAAGAACACAGAGAGGTTTATTTAACAATTTCCAATTTTTCCTGTGAAACCCAATCAAATAAGGCCTTTTTTTGATTTGATTAGACTCTCTTTCCCGACCTCTGGTCGAGGGAATGCTGATACAACACAAGGACAAATCGTGCACAAGAGCTATCTATTTTAAAACTAAATTACTAAGGCAATGGCAATTCATTTTCACCGACGTTTTTATTGCAACATCAGTTACCTGTATAATGCAAAATTACGTGTAAAGTAGCAAATCAAATTATCTGGTACTTGGCTATGACACACCATTTCACTACTTAGTACAGATTGATAGTATTCCTCACAAACTGCTAAGATATCACTTTGCTCTTCAACTAATCAGGCTTACTTAAACTAGGTCTCATTTACCAGGTAATAATATATCCCTGATCAAAACTGGGTAAATTAATCGAACAATTTGCTAAATATTTAAACAGCACATCAACTCTTGGGGAAAAATTAAATGAAAGCCGTAATCTCTGTTGGCATACTAATAACCTGAATATATCAACAAAGCAGATGACATAAGCTGGGTACCCTTCCTTCCCGTATGGCCCTTTGATTTGCCTCAATCGCCTCGCTATTAAGGAGAGGATTTAAGCCCCCGGTAAATTCAAGGATGCAATGTATGGAGTTTATGAAGCAATTTTAAAACTCTAGGTTTAACTACCACTTTGGAAACATTACATGAGAAAGTAATATTCTCCGAATGTTGTTTGCGTCAATTTTGCTGTTTGCCATTTTGTCATCAACGTGTTTGTTGTGATCATCGACCGTTTCAGTATTTAACATTATCATCTGAACTTTCAAATGTTGATCCGTATCTTTTCCCTGAGATGCATAGTTTTCGATAAAAAATGTAATTGTCAACGAGAAATTCAAGAAAGAAAAACAAAATAATAAAACTGCTGGGTTCAAGGGATTCAACGATTAAAGTGCTACTATTTTTCTTCTTATTTTGAAACGGTTTGCTTAACATTTGACTGGCAATATTTTGAGCTTTGATTTTTATCTAAAGTCTGTTTACTTTGAGTGTAAGTTTTGGATTTCATGGTCCACCACTACTCACATTCAGAACTAACCGATTAGACCGAGAAGGTTGGATCTACGGAATTGACGTCATTTACTCACAAGCTTAAAACTTTAGCGTGCAAATGCAGCTTCTTTTACACGCAAAGCACGAGTTTAAAAGCCTGAAAACCCGAAACTCCCGTAGTGCATATTACTTCAGCCTCATTGCATTCTTAAACTAGTGAGTCTCTGACGTCATTTTCTCATCGACCCGCTCTCTCAAGATTTTAATGTATTCCAGTTAAAAAAAAAAAAAAAGGACGGTGTTGTTTTGAAATCAAGGCTTAAAACTTGGGAGATTTGGTGTTTAGTTTTAGTTTTGAAATCCAAAGAAAAATAACAATTGATTTTTTTGGCCATAGTAGCACTGTAATAACAGAATGGATTCAATATCAATGCATACTGAATAACTTATGAAGATTGGAGATTGATACGAAATGAACATGCTGGAAATCTGATATCCGTAGTTCAGTTTCTAACAATGTGATATAAATGAAATGCGAAGAATACAACACAGAGCGATGACACTGAAAAAGGAGAGGCTACAGTCTAGGCTCAGCAGTAGAAATGTGAAGACTTGATTGGTTTATTAGTGAAAGGTTAATTTAGCCACGGTTTCAGATTTAAATTTTATGAAAGTCTTCTCGGGCACTGTACTTACACGTAGCCCGGTGAAACGGCAGTAGAGTCCAGGTCTTTTAGAGTGTCGCTTTGTGTCAAATGCTTTAGAGTCACTTTAATTAGCAATTTACTCTTACGCTATGAAATGTCCAAGCAGTAAAAGTAAATTAAAGCTGCAAAACGGCCTTACAGGTGTACAATGTGTTTATGTTCCATACTTCTGAAGTGTCCTCTTCCATAACTGAGAGGAGACAGGAAAAATCGTAAAGGGAGAAACCCAATGCTTCCATCCTGCACTAAAGAGTCGTTCTACTCAAGAACTCTTATCCACAGTACATGATGAATAATTCTCTACCAAAACTTGAAATCTCAGACTAGATAACCAAAAAAGTAATTTAATTCTCTTCGAAATACAATGACTTATTCCATTGATTACCTGAACTGGAAAAAAAAAATTACTGTGTTGTCTGGTGGAACACCATTTTCGATTGACAGTTCTAACTTTTATCCCACTAGGCTATAATAATTTAAAGCAAACACACGTGGTCTGCATCATAAGGAAAAGCTTTTTACATATTATGACTACTTAAGCTGTGCCTTGGGCATCAAAGCTACCTACACAATCAGCAAACACACGAGGTAAACACACTTATCCCAACATAACATAAAAACGTGCAAGTCCATTTACTATGGACGTGGCTGTTTGAATTCTTGTTGCCTTGGTAAACAGCTGTTTGACTTTCAAGTTAAAAAAAGACAAAAAGAAAAGAGAAGAGTTAGTATAATAATAATAATAATAATAATAATAATAATAATAATAATAATAATAGTAATAATAATAATAATAATGATGATGATGATGAAGATGATGATGATGATGAATTTGTATAGCACTTAAACTATAAAAGAATATTCAAAAGCGCTTAAGGTGGCTCAAACCAGTTTCAATACTTGAAAGAAACGTTCTTAGAAGGATTGATATTGCAAAACTTTATCACTGTTATGGTACCAGATAAAACACCAATTACTGCTGAAAAAGATTCGGTCATTTTTGTGACGCGAAACGTTACCGTGGCAACAGGAAAGCCCTGCAAACACACCCCATAATTTGACTTCAGCTGTTCATATCTAAAAAACGACCTTAGTGAACCCCATTTTTTTATTTCTGAAATGTAATCAGCATGCCAGAATAAAACAATCTGCAAAGATAAATAGAAATTATGTGAATAAGTGAAAATTTAAGGTAGCTCTAATCCGCTCTACAGAATTTTTTAAACTTTGCAGAGGGTTTCATCTTGGTCTGCTGATCACTTTTGTGCAATAAAAAATTGCATTGTTGGATCGTAACAGTCGTCTTGCGAGAAAGGTCTTAAAGCCGATTTCAGACGATATCAGGGGAGCGTTGGTCTTTGAATGGTAGGACAACCCTCACAAAGTTTTCATCATTTTAAACATTTCACTGATAATACTAGTCGTTCTCAATGAGAAGGGAAATGCTCGAGTAGGAGGAGACCTGATCAATGCAGGCAGCCCCAAAGAGGGGAGATTTTAACCAAACGCCTAGTAGTAGTCGATGGTGATGGTAGCCATTGACATAACATGCGACTGCCTTCATTCCAAACTTGACTGACAACGCGAAGAATCTGAAGGGAAATGTTTCTCAAACCACAGAACAACAGAGTTTGAAAGCTCTGACAACTTTCAATAATACACAATGTATATCTAAGTCGATTCATAATGATACTTACATGTACCGTGAAAACAACAGGAAAATCCAGAGAGAAATCCGCCACAACTCCAAGAAACAAATATTATAGTTTTTTTTCTGCCATGTGATTAGCCAAGCGCGATAGCCCCGAGATGCATTGCAAGATTAGTGTTGCTCTCACTCGCTGCACTCGCTCAAGCAATAAGGAAAAAAATAGCTTAGTTCTGTCCTGTAGCGATGATTTTCGTCCAGATCAAGATGACTTGCTCAAAAAAACATAGCTTTTGAAACGCGGTGGTTTCATTGTTTCACGCCAGTTTTCACAAAAGCTCCACAGGAATCAAGCAGCATTGATTCACGTTTTGAAAATTTATTTTCAACCCAACTAACCATATAGGTTTTACTATATTAGACCAAGGCGTTTTTCATAAACCTGCCGCAATCAATCTTTACTTTTTCACTTTTAAACCTTAAAAACACCGGTGCTGCGTTGTTGATCTCAGATAATTTATTTATTTTTCGCCCTCTTTTGCTGTGCAAAATGGAACAAATTACTACATGAAAATCCGAGCAGGTTTTCGATTTCTTGGATTTAATCCTGAGACATTTTTCTCCGCAAATTCAGTTTTTGTATAGCCGCTGTAATAATTTGTAGAAGAACACGGCTGAATTCTACTCATGACAATCAGTCATTGACACTGTTAGTATGTTTTGTGGATGTTTCCTAATGCAGCGAAAAATAATGATGCTTTGGAGAAATATACTATGAACGTTTATAAACGTTTTCTGAATGTTTTGAAATGATTTTTCAATGGTATTTCCGCTGGGGAACATTACGAACGTTTAAAAATGCATTGAGAATGTTCTTGAATGCGTTTCAAGGTTTTTAATGTGTTGCTGTGAAAAACAGCTCAGCGCAAATTTCATTAAGCCCAGTCAGGTTTTCCCAAAGGCAGTCACAGATGTCGACCATTACACTAAGAAAATGATACACAAGCTGGAACAACTTACTCCTTCAATTATGGATATCAGCTGGCTTCTTGACCGCTGGAATGGGAAAAAAAAGGATTAACTAGTCGATACAAGACTTTCTTCAACTGTTTGCTGATTGTTCTCTACATTATGCTGGCATGGGCTCATCTTAAAGGTGCATGTATAACTGGCACAAATAGATCAACGCTGCAAAAACCAACATGACCATATTAATTGCATCAGTCCACAATACATTATGTGTATTTTGATAAACATAACAAAATAGGCCTATCGTAGCACTGAAAAAGACCAATGTAATGGAACAAAAGATAGAAGTAATCATTGCACTATTTTTGCACAATTTGAGAAATTGTCTTATACTGTAGACACCTGGAAAATTCAGGCAGCTTTCTTCAACGGGATTTAAACCCATGACCTCTAAGACACTGGCATATAAAGATTATTACATGTTAAGAGCCTGATATCATTTTTATTCACAAGTTTTTAATACCATATCGCGAATGAGCGAGTCTTCGAGCTAGTGAGCTGTATGGTATTAAAAGCGAGTGAATAAAAACGATATCTGGTTCTTAACATGTAATAAGTTGCTTATTACCTATTACATCCTAGAAAAAAATCAAGCCACCAAGTTAAAGTACAAGAAAGTTGCATCTAATAATAGTGTATTAATGTAAATACATACAAGAAAGAGGGGAAAGTTAAGCATATCGTCTCTTAAAATGTTCCTGCAAATTTAATCCGGTCAAAAAGTTTTTCTTGCCGTGTTCTTGTTGTCGTTCTCTTCGAGAAACTGAGAAATATCTAAAACATAACCTGCAACCTGATTGGTCTAACCAAATTATTACAGTCCATTTGATTGGACAATTCAAACCATGAAGTGATATGATATCATTTCAGTGCAGTGAAATGATATCATATCACTTCACGGGTATCACTTTTAGTCACAATTTATCACACTGATATTTACACATAACATGTAATAAAATGCTATATCAACTGAGCTATGCAGCCACTCAGTTGAGAGCAGGTCAATGTGTCAGGCTCATTCCCTACAATGAAAAAAATAATGAATGAGAGTTCATGTATTATTCAAGTGAGGGTTATAAACTGTATTAACATGTGATATGTGAAGGTATTTTATTTTGTTCTTTGATTTTTCTTTTTCACTCGAATGTTAAACAACAAGATTCCTAAAGTCACAATCTTGTACAGCCATTAGACAGTTTTGATTTACGATATTTATATTTCAACAACTTCGTGTAAATTGTCGATGTTGTTAAGACATTTTTTAACCACTGCACAGCACTTTAATATATAGTGCGTATGTTTTTAGCCCTAGTAAAATAAAAGAGACATTTCCATCAAACAAATGTAGTGTTTGGTGTAGTCTTTTATGTTGGTGATGTTCTGGAGAAGCAACTTTAGCCACTAATGAAATCAATTTTTTTTGTGTAAAATTCAATCGCCACTCCACATTGAAGTCTTGTCAGTTGCCAAAGTTCTTGTTTTCAGGTTGACTGCTTATGTGGGAATTCATCTCCTGTAGGAACTTAACATCGGCTCTTTTGACCTTTTTGATACTTACATACATTGTAAGGTAATGATTACTTATTTAAAAAAGGCCTTGTCAAATGAATACGCTTTTGACCAATTGCGAAAACACTACCCCAGTGGAAAAATGTTTGTTGACAAGTGCCACGTGACCAGCCTGAACCAGGGACTTTTTCTCAACGACAGTGGAGGCAGAGAAGCGAGAACCTGGGAACGAAGTTGAGTTAACCACTGGTACATTTGTATATATACGTCCTGCTAGGAGAATACTGTCACCCTTAATAGACCTTGGATAAATGCACTACAGACACACCAGTACTACAGGTACGCAATTATATAAAAATGTCATATAGCTTACTCAGTTTTTGACATTTCGTTGATTTTCCAATGACACCTGCCTCAGTATTGAAAGCTGTCACGCCTGCACATATCTCTGTTTCACTAGGTGGATCCTTCTTTTTCACCATGACCAAAGTGCTGTAGTGAATCTCAATGGATGGTCTTGTTCCAATTACAGTATCACCATTAATGTCACTCCCCTTAACATTCACCACATAGTATGTGGCACCAGTCAAAGGCTCCCATTCCAACTTAGCTGGTTTATCAGGTTTTCCATCAAAGCTGATTAGGCTAAGTTCAGCTGGAAATTAAAACAAGAACGAAAAAAATAAAAACAAAAAAAAAGGGGGGGGGGGGAAGAAAATAAAGCAATGTACAGTAAAATACTTTAAAGACTGAATGATGGTATGGGTTTCTGCCTTATGAAGAAGCTATATAATTATATATTGTGTAAAAGACATCATCATAAAGTCAAAGTACATTTGAACTGTGGATAGAAGCATTTAGTATCATTGATAGCTGCAACGATCAGAACAAAAAAACTAACATGTTTTTAATGTATGTATGCATGTCTTTCTGATATACCATACATCATGGTGTATAACTTCTTCATACGTGTATAATATTCATCCTATATGGGTTTCTTATGAACTCACAGAGATGACCAGCCCTCAGTTGGCTTACTTGATATCTTGTAGCGCAATTGGAAGGGCACTGCAGTGGATAATCACAGAGGCAACAGCTTCAAATCCCATTCCGAAAATAATTTCAGGGTTCAAATCCAGAAAAGAAATATCAGGCTTTTCTTTCCCTAAAACTGGTCAAGTTATGTTGTGTAACTAGAGCATTTCCTTCTTTTTAGTTGTAATTATAACAGTAAAGATCTTTCAATAACTTCTCGGAATTCCGAGACATGTTTGCAGAGGAAAAGGATTGGTGCTATATAATTTGGAACAACCAGGAAATACGAGTTAACAATAAACCAGTTTTCTATGAAAAGTATGCCACATTCGGAATCCATTGTTTCAACGACCTTCTCATAGATCTTGATAACGTTCAATCTTTTAACAGAGCGGCGAGAAACATCGCCAGAAACAACATTTTAATGTGGACCGGCCTGCGCCACTCTGTACCATCAGACCTAAGACACACAAACTGCCATCCTATGATAACAAATCCCTCTTTTAAATCCTCGACTTGTTTGTTTGATGTAACTAAGAAGAACAAAGTTCACCCTAGCATACATGGCTTTCAAACAAAAGTAAAAAACAAATATGAAATAGAAAAATATATATGCGCTAGCGACAATAAAATGAGAGAGTTTTACAGTAAATGGACAATAGCATAGCATCGTGTTTAAGTCAATCGTAATTTATGTAATTTTTTTTTTAATGTACATGTATGTACTGTATGTATGTATGTATGTATGTATGTATGTAGTAAATAGAGAACGTAAATGTATATATAATCGCGGATTATAATGGTAAAGTATATTTAGTTGCAGGTAAAAAAAAAACTAGAGCATTTTAGATTACTCTGTACAAAAACAAACATCCAAAATAATTAAAACCAGGACTGGACAAACTGTGAATTGCAGCCAGCATACAGGCCAGCAAAATTCTTTTGAAATGGAAGGCATAAGGCTTTTGAGCAACCATTTGCAGCTCAGCATAATAAACGAAGCCTCATACTTTCTAAAAGAGAAAGAGGGGCACCTGCCAATGTGGCAAATGCTTGGCACCATGAACTATACTATTTTAGCTTTTTATTTTGATGAATGTATACACACCAGGATGGCTGCCACATTTTTGTGCTCTCCGAGATTTTGTTACCTTACCACTCAGCTTCTAGTTTTACAGGCTCTACTGTTCTTTAAACAATCATCTTATGTTCCCCACTCCTGAACAAGGACTACTCTTCGACTAAGGAACCAGTGTACCATGTTTTTCTCAAATGTTTCTGGAAGGCCGATTTCAACTTGGCAAAAGCATGGAGTCGTCTGTTTATTTCTACCAACGAAAGACCTCACCATTTGCATTCGCACAATGAAAATTCTTCTTGGAATCCAATACCAAGTGTCCCCCAAATGCTGCTCTTTAGGTAAAGATTAACTGTTGCATGTACCCGAGGCTAATAAAAACGCTAACCTTTACCCTTACCTTATTGTTGAAAATAGCTAGCAAATGCTTAGACTTAAAGGGACACTTTCTTTTGGATGTGAAAATTGGGCATGCATCTAATTAGGGTCAAACCTGGACATAAGTGGTGCATTTGCTCACGGTAGTACCTTGTCTTTGCCAATAGTGTTTATTGCAAAATCACCTAGCAACTGAATGTCGCGGCTGATTAATTGCGGTAATGTGCCGCAAGAAAACAATGGTACTTTGCAAAGCATTGTTTAATGTTATCATTCCTAGCTCTCCAAGGTAAAGAATGAATGTGTTTTTCACAGCACCGACGCAACAAATTGCACTGTCATGAAAGCCTGGTATGATCGAAAACGCCAAGCCTCTGCCAATTTGGCGAGTTAAAACATAAATAAACTAAGCTGCATGCTTCCGTCACACAAGCGAGAGTGATGGCTCACGAAATACGTTGATGGTTGCGAACTGCTCACAAGTTTGTAACGAATGGAGAGCCATGTAGCCCGAACAGCTGACAATTACTTGTAAAGTTAATAATTTTCTTCCATCTTCCAGTTGATGAGATCAAAATGCCTTTCGCAATCTTTCAACGCCGGCCGCTCAACCAGCAACGCCACCGTTATGACAAGTGATTTCTTAAACACATTTAAATTTCTTGAAAGAATTTCTGCTGATCTTTATACCATCTGTATTGAACAGATCTCTAACAATTTGTAGAAATCTTTACGTTTGCTGGAAAAAGAAAACCGAGAAATACTTTTATTAAAGGGATTTTATTACAATCGAATGTGCCAACCATCGCATATTGTAAATATGGCAAATACCCATACTTATTATCGATGCAAGACTTCTTTGATAGCATCTGCTCCAAATAAAAGCATACCGCGTCCTCTCTTAACCAAGGCATAAATCAATCGGAAAAAATCTAGTTGAAACCTCGACTTTTGGTTACCGTCTTAAATGATTAGAGGCTGATGTGAAGTGCTAGGTTTCTACCCCATATAAACCATGTGAGAGTTAGCCTAACTAATGGAAATGGGCCTACACAAGAACAGAGAAAAACTCTCACCAGGGTGGGAATTGAACACACGACCTTCGGATCAGATTACTGCTGCTCTACAGACTGAGCTACAAGGTCAGACGGAAGCAGGCTGTGGGAACTGAAGATTTAAAGTCACAGCAATGAACATGTACAAGTACAAGGAAGGATTAATTACATGTCTGCAAACGTTGGCCGTGTAGCACTTATTTTTTGAACAGACTTAACTGATTAGAGTGTAATGCGAAGTGCTACAATTCTCGTGTCTAGTATTGTAGGTTTCTATGCCATATGAACCATGTGAGGGTTATCCTTACTAATGGAAATGGGCCCACACAAGGACAGAGAAAACCTCTGACCGGGGTGGCAATTAACTTTGACCGGGAGGGAATTGAACCCACAACCTTCGGGTTAGATAACTGGACTGTATATCGTCCTCCCTATTCACCATAAAAATTTTCATGATAAATTTTTACAGGTTTTAGTGAACGTTGTTATGTGCCCCGAGCCCCTTGTCACCACAGGGGATTTCAATTTTCATTTGGATGACATGTTTAACAGCAAGACCTAGACATTCTTGGAGTTACTGGAAACCTTTAGTCTTATGCAGCATGTGTTTGGTTCAGTGTCCTAGTGCCTTTCCTTGACCAGCTCAATCAACCAAAGAAATGTCCTTTCACAAGCTTAAAAATATTGATATCACTGCTTTTTCATGATATTTCCACATCAGTGCTCTATACAAACGATATTTCGCTTGCTGACATTCTTAACAAGCACACCCCGTTTAAAAGCATAACCGTGACTGACTGTCCAAAGGTTCCCCGGTCTAATGGTGAAATTAAAAAAAATTGTAAACACCGCCGCCTTGAGAAAAGAGCTATCAGGACTAATCTCCCAAGTGACTGGAATAATTATCACAGGGTGTACAATCAGTACTCTGCACACCTTAAATCTGCACGTGTAAACTACTACTCTAATCTGATTGATCAATGTGCCGGTGATTCTCGAAAAATGTTCCGTGTGGCTAACTCATTGTCCAAGGAACCTCTCGGGACATGCCTGCCTGAGCAGGACAATGCCACCAAGCTTGCAAATGAGTTTGCTTGCTTCTTTGTTACAAAAATCAAGCTCATCAGAGAAGATCTAAACAAATTTCATGTTCAAGAAGCCCGGTTTCTAGCGGTAAATGCTGTTGAGAAATTACATCATTTTTCAGCTGTGTCCGTTGAAGACGTCTCCAAAATAATCTGTGAATCCACCAATGCAGCTTGTAAACTTGATCCTGTTCCAAAATGGCTACTGAAGTCCGGCCTTAATGTATTGGCCCCTTCCATGACTGAGATGGTTAATACATGTATGCCTCTTCTTACTGGCCTAATTCTCGACAATTGGAAAACTGCGCTTGTTATTCCTCTTCTAAAGATGCCTGGCCTTGATTTGCGTCTTAAAGTTTTTCTCCCTGTCAGTAATCTTCCATTCATCTCTAAGCTTGCAGAAAATGCTGCACTTCAGTAACTGCCCACCCACTGTGAAAATCATGTGGCTCTTCCTAAATTTCAATCCGATTTCTGTAAGCTTCACTCCACGGAAACTGCTCTGCTGATAGTTCAGAATAATATCTTGTTACATATGGACAATAAGGAGGTAATACTTCTCGTGCCACATTTGACATGAATGAGCATTCTATTCTCTTACACATCCTTGAACGAGATTTTGGAGTCAGTGGCATCGCCTTAAAATGATTTGATTTGTTTCTATCTGATCGCAAACAGTGTGTCCTAATTGGTGGCAAAGCTTCTGATGATTTTAATCTTAATTGTGATGTTCTTAACAAGCACACCCCGCTCAAAAGCATAACCGTGATTACAACAGCTGCATGGGGCCTGTTCTTTTTACTCTCTCTATTTCCTGCCTTTTTTATACACCTTCCCTCCACTCATGCATATGCAGATGACACCAAGCTCTACTTCTCCTTTCGACTTATGTCCCTGGAATCTCAAGTTGAAGCTATCAAAGTTCTGGAGAGCTGCATCGCTGATGTTTGGTCTTGGTTTATAGCCAATCCCCTAATGACTAATGACACAAAAACAGAGTTTCTTATTATCAGCTCCCGTCATCAGTTGGCAATCATGGCAATTGATTCTATCGTCGTTGGTGAATCTAGCATTAAACCTTCAGAAAGTGTTTGAAACCTTGCATCATGGTTTGATGAATCAAATGCGTATGGATGTACATATAGGCAAGACCCGTAGCAAAGCTTTTCATGGTCCGTCATACGACAGATTAGGAAATTCCTCAATATTAACACGATAAAGACATTGGTCCATGCATTTGTATCCTCTCACCTTGATTACTGCAACGCACTTCTCTTTGGATTACCTAAATATCACCTTGATTGCCTTCAGAAAGTTCAGAATGCGGCAGCTGGACTTATTCTTCCATTGTCAAAGTTTGATCACAGCATGCATGCTTTTGTTGACTTACACTGGCTCCCTATAAAGTTCAGAGTCCAGTTCAAACTGGATTAAATTGTCTTGAAGTCTTTACATAACCAAGCTCCAGATTATATTAACGTTCTTCTGTCTATGAAAACCGAATCTAACTATGATCTTCGCTCGTCCTAGCAGTTTCTTCTGTCAGTTCCCAGAGTCCAATGCCCCACGTTTGGGGATCGTGCCTTCACCCGTGCCTTCACCCATGCCTTCACCAATGCTGCACTGGTCCTTTGGAACTCATTACTGCTGACTGTAAGATCTATTAGCAGTAATGCTATTTTTAAAAGAAGACTGAGGACTTTCCTTTTAAAAAGGCTTTTAATTTGTGAACTCTTAGTTTCCATTTTGCCCCCAACAATACCAGGATTCGACCTCAATATCGATCATCCAAGTCTCGTCTATGGATGTGCCATATATGCTTGCGACAAATCCATCCTGTCAAGGAGCAAACAGCAGCATTGAGATCTTGCAGCCAGAAACAGCCCATACCAAAGAAAAAGTTTGGGGATGGTATGGAAAAGGTTGGGCCATATCTGACCATATGTAGAAATGGTATGGGAAGGTTGGGTGATGATATGGAATTGATATGGGCAATAATTTTGCCAAATTTCAATTTATAATATAAAATAATAATAAAATCTATGGTATAGCTATGGGTATATGCATTGTCCTATAGATTTCCCATATTTTATGCAGCAACTCCTGGATTCTATGGGATTTATATGGACTTGAATCAAAGATCCCATAGCATTTCCATATCAAATGCCAGTTTACCCAGCTACTATGGAAATTATATGGAATTTTGCCAAATACATAGCAATCCCATAGAGCAGAGTTAGGATGATATGGGTATATTCCACACAAGATTCTATGGTGAATGTACGGATTTTTGCCAAATACGTAGCAATCCCATAGCAAGAGACAATTTAATGACAGTAGTTCAAGACAGTGACTGGGTATGAGTTTGCTATGGAAGGCAATAGCCCATATCAAATCCACATAATAAACAGATATGGGCCATAGCCTTGCCCATACCATTTCCAAACCTAGACCATATACATGTGTGTCCCATACCATTTGATTCCATAAGGGAAAACACATAAACACCATATCTGTTTATAAACCACCACTCACGCCCTTCCGGCCCGCTGACTGCAAAAATGGTGGGAAAGCTCACCTAATCCTAGGTGACTTTAACAGCCACAAAACCATTTCGGCCTACGAGGACGACAATAGAGATGGGGAGACTACTGGCTTAACTGGAGAACGAAAAGAGCGCTGGACTGAGATTATTACAAATATCAATCTCACACACAACAGCAACAAAGCCTGGTCAACAATCAGAAAACTAGATGCTGAGAAAGCTCCACCAAAAAGAATTGCTGCTGCAACAACTAACCAAGTAGCTCACCAACTGCTACTCAATGGCAAGCCATTCAACAAAGAATGCAGCAACCTGAAGAAAATGAAAGAAAATATGGAGCAAGCCACGAACACATTCAACAACTTCTTCACTCCATTTGCGATCAAAGAACTAAATAAGGCTCTTAAAGATCTGAAGCCAGGGAAAGCCGCAGGATTGGATGGTATTATGGTGAAAAGTATTCATCACTTGGGGGACAGATCCAAGGGACTGGCTTCTATCCTTAATAAACGTCTGTACCACAACATATCGTATCCCGGAAATCTGGAGGAAAGCAAACGTTTCGGCACTACTAAAACCTGACAAAGACCCAGAAGATTCAAAAAGTTATCAACCAATATCACTCTTGTGCATACTATACAAAGTTTAATTAATATATAGATTTAGCCAAGCCTAAGGGCGGAGCTCCCTGGTTATTTATTCTTACTGCCTGTAGGGCTTATGAAAATAAAAGGTTTCGAATTGTCTGCGTTTTGATGTTTCTGGTTGCTGCTGCATACTATACAAAATTACATACTGTTAAATTAACTTACAAACTTAGACTTACATACTGTTTATCAGCACTATTAGTAGCCAGTCTGCAGTCTGCAAATGTCAGACACCGAATCCCACCCCCAAGGTCTTCCCATCTAACCCCAAACAATGTTGTTTTTTTTTATCGCCAACTCTTCCTTTCTCTGTTACCAACATTGAAGGGGGGTGGGAGTGCAAGTGGAAAATGTAACTTTAAGGTGATTTTTCCCTAATTATTGTCTTCCCAGTTCAGTGTCTCAACTATTTTTGTTGCTCAATATCTGAGAGGGTTATGTCGTTTTGTGTGGTACGAAATGCCTCCTTTTATAGACCTTATTCATAAATGGCGGTCACATTTATAATTCTTTTGTCCACGTGCAAATTAGCCTACCAAGCCTCATTTTAGAGCAAGAACTCTTTTCAATTCACTGTATGGTATCGAGGCTTGGTAGGCTAATTTGCACTTCGACAAAAGAATTATAAATTGGCCACCATTTATGAATAAGGTCTATATTAATTTCGAAACACAGCTTAAATTAATATCTTTGACAATGTTATGCTAAAGCCTTTTAAATCACGAAATGCTTGGTATTAACCAGTCAATAATCTCTTGACAGCAAAGAGACTTTCCTTATGCCTTAACTTCAAAATTGGTCGAAGAGGTTGACAGAATATTCTCAGTGACAATTTTTGATGGCGACGAATCACTTTTCTTGACAGTCACATGCTCTGAAATGGCTTGCTTGATCTCCAAGCTCTTTAAAATTTGAGTATTCGAGGCCTGAGACGACCTAGCCGTTTTCATTATGCCCCTTAAAGTCAATCCCTTACAACTGGACAAATGGGCATGTTGCGGCATCGACTTTTCACCAGAAAACCATCCCCACTATTCTTACTTAGGTTTGCGTGCTACTGTGACATCAGCGTCAAATAGGAAAAATGGCTGTAACTACGTCCTACTTAACTCCCATTACTCGCAGCTAGTGTTAATTTAAACACAGTATCAAGTACGATCATCCATGTTTCAAACATTCCCACAGTCTTTTACCTAGCTGAAATGCTGTATTTTCTAGTTCAAACAAGCGGCAAAAGGGTTGAGACACTTTCCCTTTTAAGGAATCTTGGACAACTCACTGCCCCAAAGTCTTTCCATCGAACCCCTTGCCCCCCAAACAATGTTGTTTTGTTATCGCCAACTCTTGCTTTTTCCGTTACCAACATTAAAGGGGGAGGCGGGGGAAGAGGGGGGAGTGCAAGTGGAAAATGTACTGTTAAGGTGATTTTTCCCTATTTGTTGTCTTCCTAGTTCAGTGTCTCAACTATTTTTGTCGCTTATCGTATGCTGATGATCTCTGTCTTGTAACTCGAGCTGAATCATTCAACATCATCCAAGAAAGACTCAGCGATGCCCTCAAAACTCTAGCGGAGTACTATACCAAGTGGTTGCTAAACGCTAACCCAGGCAAAATGCAAGTCTGCAGTTTCCATCTCAACAACTGATATGCGAAGACAGAACTAAAAATTAGATGGAACAATAAAAGGCTCAAGAACAAAAAGCATCCTGTGTACCTAGGCATGACCTGGACACAGGAGACGCTCATTCAAAGAACAAATGCTAAGGCTAAAGAAGAAAATTTCTAGACGGAATAATCCCCTCAGCAAATTGGCCAATTTGTCATGGGGAGCTGATGCAAAGACCCTCTGATCAACAGCCCTTGCTCTTTGGTACTCAAGAGCTGAGTCTTGTGCCCCTGTGTGGAGCAGGTTATGACTTGTCTCTGACAGTCATTTGGATTACAGCAGTGTGCTCCAGTGGTTTGGGTACTTGCCTTGAGGTCTGGATATCCCGGGTTCAAGACCCATTCTGACCACTCATTGAATGTGACCCTCCATATGACTTTGATGTTAAAGGTGATAGCACGCTCACATCACGCTTACACAACACAGCTTGTGTGTCTTGAAGACATGGATATGTGCATATTAAACAGCCAAGACAAAATAAGACACCCTTGCCTTGTTTTCAAAGAGTTCAATCAGCAAATTCCATTGTCTTTCTTCTTGTGCACAATGTCACGCTTAGTGTGCCAGTGACCACACTGTTACGAGTTCGAACGTTTTGAGGAAAGTTAGTTTGCAACTAAACTGAACGCAGGGTTGTCGGAACAACAACAAGAAGATTTATTCCAAAAATGAACGTAGTTAAACACAGCTTCTGTCACACTTGACTAAACACGGCCAACGCCAACTCTCTTCGCTTGTGAAAAACTAGTTAGAAAAACACTCCGCTTGGACTCTTCTACTTATATACTCGGACAATAAACTTCTAGAACTTTCTAAATTAGTAATGAATCTAATTATAGAAAGATTACAAAACACACCGATTTAGAAACGCTTACGTACAAACCTAAATATAAACAAACTACGAACTCTCACGAAGCTTCGAGACAGTAACGCTTGTCACGCAATACTATTTTTCGTAACACACACGCTTAGCGTGCAGTTGGACAAGGAAGCATTTAAATTTTTGCACTGCATCAGTCGGACAAGGTTTTGCAGCTTGGTGAAACATTACAAGAAAAATGGACTAACTTTGTGTTCTCATGGAAACAAGAAGTGGTTACCCAGTAGCTCATTTTCAGTAGAAACTCTTGAAAATGTTGTGAAATTTATTTTAAACATTGCCAAGGAGCAGGCTATCCTTCTCCCTGGCAGCGTTCCTGGCTTCAAACCTGTTGATAATAAGCTGCTACCTTCTGTTTTGACAAACCGTAGCTAATGCAAAACATACTCCGAAATTTGCGAAGGCAATGGTCAAACCTCGGTCGGCTATTCAAAGTTCTGCAAGCCAAAAAGCAAAAAGCCGAAGCTGTCAGGGCTCAGGAAGAGCATCTTCGACTGGCTGCTGGAGAGAGAGAGAAAGAGTTCTATAAGAATTGTTGCAACCAGTCAAAGGAGAACATTTGCCATTACCTGGAAGATATTGACTTTAGTTTTGGACCCACACCTTGTTCAAGTAATTTAACAGTTCACTACTCATATGATCATGCAACAATCACAGTACCCGTCAAATCCTGATCAGCCAGGGCCTATTTATTTTAAAACGCCGTGAAAATGCGCCATATTTGGTGTATGTTGTGAATCTATCCCCAGACAATCAAGTGAACATCTTGATTGATGAGAATGTTTTGACCGGAAAGGGGGCCAATAGCACCATTTCCTATGTTCACTACCTTTTTGTTAACCACGGTCTAGGAAAAAAAGGGGCCAAAATTCACACTGTCAACTGTGGAGCACAAAACAAAAACTTGGCGTTTCTATGGTATTACATGTGGCGAGTGATGAGCGGCCTCCTGGAGGAAATAAACTATCACTTCTTGTTACCTGGCCACACAATGTTTGTCCCTGATTGGTGTTTCAGTTTGTTTAAGCAGAGAAGGCGAACATTTATTTCCTCTCTTTTTGAAATTGCCACATCTGTTGTAGAATCTGTTTTGGTCAATGTGGCTGAGCTGGTTGGCTTGCATAATGGAACAGTGCTTGTCCCCTGCTATGACTGGACAACATTTCTTGGACAGGGCCTGGTTGTTTGAAAGCCGATTAACTTAATCCAGGATTAGGGTATACTCTTATTTCATATTTTCAACTTTTTGGTGATAGTTTCTTTTGCTTATTTTTGTTTTTCAAAATTGACTTCTTCTCATGTAAGGTTTTGCCGAATATCAGCGTTGAATAACATTTGGGAGTAGAGAAATAAACTCATTGGTTAAATTTTAATCTGGGATTAGCGTTAATCGGCTTTTGAACAACCGGGCCCAGTACTTCAAAAAATTTCCTCGCATCAAATCTTATTGTTATTTTCGTTTTCATAAAGACCACCCAGGCATTGTATTCTGCAAACAATACTGGAACTTGGACGAAAGAGCCATAAACATTTTAAGACATGCAAGAACACTCCCAACAACTGGGGAATTGCCAGCTACGATTTCCCCACAGGGAATGAGCAAAGAAAGGGTTAAATACTTTTGTAAGGAAATTAGAGAATTTTGCAAGGAGGGTACAGAGGATTTAGTTGCTCCACCAGTCCCTCAGTCTTAAATTGCACCTTTTTGGTTACCCCGAACTGATCTTGCGCACGACCTCCTGACATTTTTATTGTAATATTGTTCATAATATGGTAGTAAGTGTCTTGGAACTTCTGGATTTTGGCGCTCTATGAATTCTAATTATTATCATTTTTTAAATATTATTTCTGCTAAAACATTTTTATCCGGTTTGTGTGCAAGTTTGTGATAGCCTGTAAATAAAGCAATAATGTGGAATAGAGCCTCCACGTGCCCTTTCCAAGAAACAAAAAAGGGCACATTGCAAGGGACATACATATATTTTTTGTTATGAAATTGATTTTGAGTTATGCTTCACACCCGATGGGCAAAGAAAAACGGAGGAGTAAATGAAGCAACTATGCATAGTTTAAACAAAAAAACTTAGAAACAAAGAAAGCGGACAACCTTTCTCAAATGTGGGGCCAAAAAGGGGAGCCAAAGTCACTGTAAGATGTAACGGCAACCTCTTAGATGCAATGGTAATTGCATTAGACGGTAACTTAACGTTAATTATTAGAAGTTTTTCTTTGCTTATTTTAGGATTAATTGATGTCCTGAATTTGTCTTTTGATGTCTACACAAACTCACTTTTAAATTCATTTTCAAAAAATGAAGAAAACCTGAACCTGGAGGAAAGATCTTTTGTTGAAGATCCAGGAAACAGCCACCTTTTTGATCAGCAGGAATTGGATGGAGACGTGAGAAGCATTGTACAGACCCATTCTGAAAAGAGCCCTAAAACATGCCCTAAAGAGGTGGACGCAAATAATCACGATGAAGTAAGTTGCCCTTGACACACTGGTAGCAGAATGTTTCGCTCCCCAGCGAGTTCGATCCCTACATTTCTAGTTTGGTGTAAACCCAAACGAATTCGGAATTTAGGTAATTCAGTGAAATGCAATCGATCTGGCCCACAGTATTCTGACAACCCTTTTATGATAGCTAACCAACCCTAACCCTAATTTTTTGTCACTAAAATCAGTGCTTGGACCTAATCATCGAAATGAGTGCTTACAGTACCGCTCGAAACTATTTGTGCATTTGCCGCGGTTCTGACCAGGTGAAACTGCAGGTTCAATCCCCAGTTTGACCGAGGTAAAACCTCGTCTATGGTAACCGAAAGCCGAGGTTTTACCTAGATTTTTTTCGGTTGATTTACGCCGCGGTTAAGAGAGGACGCAGTATGCTTTTATTTGGAGCAGATGCTATCAGAGAAATCTGCATATTTTTGCGGATCAATCGCAGCAATAATTAGTATGCGTATTTGCCGTATTTACAATCTGCGAAGTTTGATTAGAATAAAGTCGTTAAAGCATTGATCATTTTTCTTTTTTCCAGCAAATGACAAGATTTCTAAAAGTTATTCGAAATCTGTTTAATACAGATGTTACAAAGATCAGCAGAAATTCTATCAAGAAATTTACACGTGTTTGGGAAAACTCGTCTTAATGGTGATGCCGCTCGTCTAGCGGCCGGCCTTGAAAGATACGCGATAGTCATTTCGATCTTATCGACCGAAAGATGGAAGAAAACGATTAACTTTACAAGTAATTGTCAGCCATTCGAGCAACATGGCTCTCCATTTGTTACAAACTTGTTAAGCAGTTCGAATCGAACAACGTATTTCATGAGCTATCGCTCTCGCTTGCGTGACAGAAGCATGCAGCTTAGTTTATTTACGTTTTAACTCGCTAAATTGGCAGAGGTTTCATTGAACTCGTCTATCGTTTGATCGTTGAAGCATTACTTTAAGTTAATCTTAACAATTCAGAGGAATGAATATTTCTGAATTTCAAGCTCAACTGCTGAATTACCTGCCACTTAATATTTTGAATCAGAAATGATCGTAATTAACGTGTGACAAGGAGTGGTCAGGAGTTGCTTAAAAACTTAGGGAATACAGTTACGGTTCTTCGCTGGTGTAATCTTTAAGTCATTACATGTTGTAGTAAGGTTTAGTTCAAAGTTAGAGCTTTTCAACAACTATCCCGTAAACATTTCTATTTGGACCGGACGCAAAATTTGAAGCGCTTTTTATTCTAAATATACATATTTCCTGTCGGACTGCACTGGCGGCGACTTAAGTTACGAATAATCCACACAGTTTTTTAAAAGAAATGTCCTTTGACCCCTTTGGATGAACTGTTCATCATGAAAGTGAAAAACTTACAAGTTATTAAACAAAAAGATGTAAGAATTTGGCATCATGAAAGGGTATTAACAGTCTCTGTTCTCAGCTGTCACGGCAAAATGAGATGAACGTGTTAAACATTAAGCGTTGTGTTGCGTCGGTGCTGTGAAAAACAATTTGGATATTCATTCTTTACCTTGGGGAGCTAGGTGTGATAATATTAAACAATGCTTTGCAAAGTACCATTGTTTTCTTGCGGCACATTACCGCAATTAAGTCGGCCGCGGTTTTCGGTTGCTTTCGTCTTTGCCTCGGTTGCGAAAAGTAAAGACAAGAGATGCCAGAATCCAGTGCAACAAGACACCAAAGCCAACATAAGATGACAGCACCCAGTGTGATGACGAGACTGCTGCTAATGATGTCATGCACGGCCTGAAGGAGCAGGTACGACTTCTATCTCAGACAGTGGCTGAGCTGACTACTCTAAAGCCAAAAAAGCAAGATGACATCAAGGAAGGATCACATGGCTCTCTGTTGACCGAGCTACTCTCAGACTCGTTGGGTGATATAACTGAGATATAACTGAGATATGCCCTGACAGCTCTGAAAATTGCAGCTCTGCTTCACCTAATCCCTTGCCTGGTCTTCAGTCACCAGTAGCAGTTATCGCACGCCCCACTGTCCTTACAGAACTGCCATTTGCAAACAGCTCTCCGGTATCTTATTTTTCACATGCACCACTAACAGTGATCCAGGAGAACAGCCAGCTGAACAGCCCTTCCCATGGCCCCACAGATGACCAACGTCGGATAGTGCAGTCAATCCTTTTTATGGCATCAGGAATGTCTACAACTGCTTTGGCATGCATTGATGCTCTTTTCACTGAAGCTGAGCTGCCGACCGGAAACACAGGAGGTACCTTCGGCTACAAAAAAACTCGACAAGTATAAACTAAGTTACCTGTCATTGGTGCTGTGCCAAAAGTTTAATGTGCCAACTTTTGAAATTCAATGGGAAAATGTCAAGGCAAAGATTAACTCTAAGTGCAGAGGCAAAAGGAGAACTCTAGTAAAGCAATTAAACAGACAAGCAAATAATTAGGACATTTCAAATTATTGTTTCGCCTATTCTTTTCAAAACTTGTGTCAACGGTTATCAGTGACAAGAACACATTTTAACTCCCACCACACAGAATTTTTATGGTTTGTAATTTATTCTCGGTTTTCACATGATGTCACGACCGCCATGTTGGTGCCCTAAACAAAGAAAAGGCGGCCATGTTGGTGCCCCGACCAAATCCTCTGGGAATTTAACTCTATTATTATGCAAATGCTTCCTTTTGTTTTCGTTGAAAAACATGGCTGTTGATCACGTGAGTGAAAACCAGCAATAGTAAATTTCAAGAAAATTTTCTTAAAATAACTTGTACACTTCAAGTGTCTTTTTTTCGTTACAGACCATGCCAATAGTAGATGTGTTTCAACCTCTAATGTTAACTAGTTGAATACCCGGCAAACAAGCTATTTTTCTGTTTTTAACCCCAAGATGTTTGATTCAATTCGTTCTCTTTGGTGTGAGGAAGAGCGCAAAGGTCAAAAGCAAAGTGCGTGGTGTTTAAGTTAATAGGGAATTTAAGAAACGGCGATGGTTGCGACTACGACATCGCCACAAAGCAGTACTATCATTGGTTACAAGAGCTTAAATAATCGTGCTGCACATGCAGCACGGATCTTACCAAGTATCTTAGCAGTCCTCTGCCTAACAACGACATGGAATCACCAAATTGTAGGACGTGAACGAGACTCAGTAGTCGCGAAAGACGTATGATAGAGCCAAGTTTTATTTTGAGGTGACGTTTTCGTTGATCGTCGGTGTCGTAGATCTTAAATTCGCCACTGTCGCTTGTATCCCGGTAAAATTTATCTTACACCATTCTTTCTATTGCGAACTATTAGCGACAGCTGTCTTGCATGAAGCTTGGTTAATGCAAACCTGGGTGAAATGCCTTAAGAGCTTCTGCCTGAGAGACCAGGGCAGACTTGGAAATGAAGGTTGGCCGATTTCGCTTAAAATTGGTACACAAAGTACTTATGTCGACTTATGTAATATGCCAAAGTTTCACCTTCAACGACGTTTTTTCAGCCGAGTTCTGGATAGCAGCCCCTCAGGGGTCCCCAGAGGCTGATTTTCAGTGCAATTTTGGCCACTTTTAAATCTCTCTTTTAGCAACATGAAATTAATTTCAGGCAAAAACAAAACCATCTTTGTAAAGCCCTATCCTTAGGCTTTTATGAGTGAGAACATTAGCTCATGGAAATTTTTTGCTAGCCTGTGGCTGTTATCACAACTTCGTCATATTTGAAGCATATGAGAAGCAACCAGAAATGGCCTGTTTTTCAGACCAAATATTTTCCATGCCCATGTTTTATATCTTGAGGTCTTAGTATCCCTGCAAAGTTCAGCCCTTAGTTTAGTAATATCAAGAAAAAAAATACTAAGGTTGAGGCTTTTTACTAAGAAAAAAACTTACGAAAAGATGGCTAACCAGGCCACTTCCGGTTAAAAATTTCAACAAAGCGTGTCTGCAAAAATCAGCCATTTAATTTCGATTATCTTTTTTCCTTCCAAGTTATGGTTAAAAGAGACTCTGAAGTTAATTGCCACCGAAAAGACTTGCCATTAATAAGAAATTTTTATGTGATTGTTTTAGGACCGATCAGATAGTGGTCCGACAGCGGTTATAAATTTCTTGGAAGAAGTCTTGAAAATTACGGACAATAAAGCCGCTGCGAAAACTCTTTATTTACCTAACAACACATCTCTTGCCGGTAAATTACAATGCAAAATTGCATCTTTTTCATCCAAACTGCAATGTTAAGTTTATCTCCTTTGTTCAACTCGTTAAACGTATCACGTCTGTGGCCCGTAGTAATGAAGCACTAATTAAATCAGGATATAAGCAAGCTTTGTAGTTCCATTCAGTAGTACTATAACCCACCTGTTTGGGCTTTAATATTTTCTGAAGAAAAAAGAACTTATCGGTCTCTTTAAATGCAACCCCAACATCTGTCATGACACTACTTGAGAATCGTTTTGAACCTTTAAGAAATTTCGAATATAATTAAAGCTAATCGTCTAACACAAATTGCAGTCACTCTTCCGGTCTATTTGCAAAGTGTCTGGATAAATTCACTTACAAAAAACGCTTACCTGGCTTCACTTTTACAGACATGCCCCTTTCCTACAATCCCTTAAAAGTGAGGTAAGGTTAGAAACTTTAGCCCCAGCGATAAATTGGTCGCAAGTGCGTCATTGCGAGTTAGATATACACAGGTCGATTAATACCGTAGGTGACGAGGGCATTGTAGTTTGCTGGCTATGACTGACTTGGAATTCAGTTGTTTTCTCGTGCAGATTCGTCTCCTTGATATTGCAGAGAATGATTATGATAGAACTTGTATGCGAACCTCAATGGCACGATTTGTTTACTGACTATTTATTCATACCCAGTGCCCCAGTGTAAATGGCTCACGTATGTTGCAAATGATTGATAAGGACGTCCAACACGGTCCGTTTTCGCCGCCAATCCGCTAAATTGCTAGAAGATTACTCACGGGTACTCTTTCCCTTTCTCTATCAGTATTTTCCTTTTGTTGCTTTCTCAAACAGCATAGATCCATGGTGGCATCCATACTGCATATATATCCAAAGATAGGACAGGGGTGGAGTGGGTCATCCTTCTGGCAAAGACTACTGTTTTGGCAACTTGGGAAATAAAATATTTCAGCTTTCTTGGAGCCCTTAAGGACTTGGGGTTTTTTAATGGCACGGTCCCATAGCTGTAGATCACATGAAAAAATAAGTCTTTATGGACTCACACTGAATTGCTGACCCTTAACTCTGGTTTTGGTAATAAGAAGCAACCTAGGCGGTAATCGCCCTGGAGGGCCATTATGCATGCTGTAGGTGATGAGGTAAATCGTCACAAGGCCTAGTGCCCGCTCGTACCTGCTGGAGCTTAAATTGGTTACTGCTCTTCTTTCCTGGACAGGATAATAATCACTGGTGCCCATTTATACAACTGGGTGGAGAGAGCCACTGTTAAAGAAAATTGCCTTCTCAAGACATGTCAATGCCCTAGTAACCAGGACCGCCCGATCCAGAGTCTAGCCTGCTAACGCGCTATGCCAGTTCCTTTTTGTGTAGAATCCGAATGTCCGCTGTCGGACCACTATCTGATCGGTCGTAAACAATCACATAAAAATTTCGTAGTATCTTTGCACAAAGACTAATGTAGCATAATAGCAATCAGAATAAATATCAGACGAAAACCTTTCGCTATCAAAAATCCCATTCAAAGAAATGTTTATCAAGGGAGCGACAAGAATACCTTCTTTCATGCAAACCCTTTGTGTGACAGTCGGCGAGAATGTACAATGTTGTCACACTTTCGATAAGTCGCACTAGAGGTTCAAAGTCATATGGAAAGTCACATTAATTTTTGTTCCTGGTAGTCCCCAGCTCAACTTCCCAGCTGCACTTGTAAATAGCCAACTGGTTTGCCTCCGGCCAGTTGGGATTCTTAACACCATCGTTTCGTGAATTGTGTTTCATTGGCCCTAAAAAGCCCTTATGGGGAGCAGTCAATTAAGTGTCATTGTCAGTAAGGACCAGGCAAGGTCCACGGATCGAGGTCGGTGGATTCCCTCCAAATTTTCAGCCTTTTTTTCTATCAGATAAGATAACAATCGGTGATATTCTTATTGAAATAAAATAAATTTCCTTGACCACCCCCTTAGTTGTTGGCGCTCTTTCGGTCAGGTGAGACAGGAATTTAAATCAACTTCCACGACCAATTTTGCTCACTTTGCATCGGCTCTACTCATTTATTTGAATTTTACATGATTTTCGGTCTACAAACAACTAATACCTGCAATATAAACGATTTTGGATGAAAGTAAATTCCCTTGAAGCAGCTCCAAATATCGTACGTAATAAGAATTTTATAAATTTTTCGAAGCCGATTTTCTTTAAAGTGCGACGGTTTATTCTCAGATCAAAACTATTTTTTATTGGTCTGTCTTTACAAATCTGCAAACTCCCATTTGGCAAGTTAAAATCCTGCCACCTGAGCTTTCTTATGACTTTACCTACTTTCCTAATTTGCATAATTCCCGTTTTTCGCGGGAAAATCGCTTTTGAGTTGTTACATACGCTGAGGCCTTACATATTGCAAGTGCGTTTTCATTTGGCAAGTTAAAATCCCCTCCCGAAAGCTCCTTTTAAAATTTGACCAATTTGCGTGATGCCAATCATTCCCTGCAAAAAATTCACACACGTTATTAGATGCAAGTGATATCACCCTGTGCATCATAAAATGAATTATGAGCTCTTGTCTTTTAACTGCGTGTTTTACACGACAATGAAAGATTGAAGAATTAATGTTTCTCTGACACACGACAGTCAATTCGGTGCATAAAGATATGTAATTCTTACGTGGAGCAACACTGGTATGCAAATAAGCGAGTCAAAAGTTGATACATATTTGGACGTAAGTGCAACCCAACAGTTTCTTGTCTGGAGGAGTGACAGAACATGGCGATGATGTGCTACTAAAGCCAATTAATCCATGTTCAGTGTTACTGAAATCTTACAGCTATTTCTTTACCTACCGAAGGGATGAGGCGCCAAGGGCCGATATTGTATGCTTTCCATACTCGGATGCCACACTCCTCGTACTGGAAGTTGTTCAACACACTAATGCCTGGTATCTTGCTCTCTTTGTTTCTCTCCCTTGTTGTGTCCACCTCAACAACCACAGCCCTGCACCCTTTGATACCGCCATGGGATTCTAATGCTGCCTTCATATCCTCAGCCTTGACGACATGGAGCCTCTCATTGACCCAGTGATTTATGTGTGCCTTCATAGCAGCAGTCTTCCGATCACAGATGTCCTTGCCTGCCTGTGCTTACGAAAAATCATATCCCACTGGAATGACACCGGTTCTCTCCCCTACTCCTCCAAGGCTAAGCAAGAGAGGCCCACGGTGGTAGCATCCCGTGTTATCCGATCGGAGTTAGGCTGAAGTCACAAGGGGATACTCCTGTTTGACCTTGTGAAGCAAGTCCTCTATGATTGAGAGAACTGCAAAGCTATTTTGGGTGCAGTTGATGAAAATGTGTACAAAGCACTCGACTTCATGCTTGCTCTCCACAGTTGCTCTGGTGATTACAGCACTGATGTGCCAACTCCTTCCTCTCTAGCCAAAAAACTCACTTATCTGTTCTCTGCATTGCACAGGCAAAAATTTCATTGCCCAGTCCATTATGACAAGACACGAGCTCTCATCTAGGTTCTGGAGGATATGTTGCTTAGCTTCGTCCTGGTTACTTGATCGTAGCAAGTGGGCTTTCCACACCTGTATGTTGCAGGGCAACCCTCTCTTCTTCCGTCATGTCCACTTTATCTGTCACCTCTGACAGTAATCCCTCCAGACTTTCACAGCGCTCCCATTCGTAGCAGTGCTGGTGATTACATTCCCCTCTGAACTCCCCTGCATTATTATCACTTAGTGTGTGGACTGTGCAGTGATCACTGCAATGTTCACTTCGCCCAACGTGTGTCTTGAAATCATTCTTCAAGTACCTTTTTCCATCCTTAAGTACTTTCTGAGTGGCAATTACTTTGATGCCCTGATCTGCTAAGCTCTCCAACATAGACAATACCTGATCAAACGCCTCAGAGCCCTCTGCTGTGGTTTTGTCAAGTCCTTGATGGGATTTTTGCATGAAGGCCAAACATAACTCGATCATTCGGTAGAGAGAACGCTGGCTAGCTGTTCTTGACAACAGTCTAAATATTGTCTGATGATTCGCAAGGGGATGACGGTCCTAATGATCGCTGGTATGATAATCTCCTCTCCCGAGTCAAGCTTGAGAGTTTTCGTTCCAAACGCCACGTCCTGGACAAATTCTGGTCTGGAAATATATTCAATAAAATGATCCACTTTTTCGTGATCAATTCTTGTACGGAAACTAGGTCTTTCAGGTATTGGCTGGCCTTTCCCTGCTTCTGTTGTATGTTGGCGAGCTTGGTCAATGCGCCATTTGGAGAGGCCAGGAATCATCTCTTGAAGCTCAGATGGTGAAAAGTCATCGGCAAAGAGGGATAGAATCTGTCTCCTGGTTTGCCAGGGTCCTGCTTGTGAATATGGCTTCACTAAAATGTCAAGAAGACCGGCCCTGGGATCGAACCGCTTGCGCTTTCCTTGGTTGTCTTTTGTATCTTAATGTGCCTCCGATTGTAAAGCCTCCCAAACCAATTCCTCTTGGCCAGGAGTCATTACAGACAATGTGGTCGCTACAGCCTCTTTGGCTTTGCGGATATAATAGCGCTACTGTGTGTCGGAGACGTCAGGCCAGGTCGTTTTCAGAGTGGACATAACGGGGCTGTTGCTGCCACCTAAAATACTGTGGACAGCTTCGTTCAATTTCTGCCTTTTGCTGTTTTGTTCCCCCATCTTGTCAACCCATATACTAATCTCTTCCTCTGGTATCAGAGAGCAACTGATGCACAAAGATCAACAAGCAACCATGCATGAGAAAGGCAACATGACACAAAGGCCCTGCAAATCTCCAAAGGGCCACCCCGCAGGTCATGTAACATAAAGGGTGAAACCGCTGACTGCATTAGTTTGAGTCTAACTTAGCCTAAATTATATTTACCCACATTTAAACTCATCACAAATAGATGAGCTTGGGAACTGGTGCCTAAAAGGTTAGCGGGGAGCAGAAGCCATCAGCCAAAGGGGAGGTATCCATGGCAACCCTGGAAGTGGGAACCACCCAAAAGAAACCTTTCTCCAAGTGCTTGGAGAATGGAGGGACCCGAGAACAGGGTGACCTGGAACCTCCAATCCCCAATTAGACCCCAAGCACCTAGCTCCAAAACAAGTAATGCAAGAAAGAACAGTACACACCTGACCAGGCGGACATCCACCTGAGGCGTCAAGACTGGGAGACAGAACAGCGCTTTGGGGCCGACGCACGAAGAGTCATCGCAGGTGACAAACAAAAACCATAAGCCACCGATGAGCGAAAAGCCAGAGAAACCGTAGAGGGCCTCTCGCTGGGAAGCAGGTAAGCTGTGCTGAGTAAAGGGCTTGACGATACGCTGATGATCTAGCAGTCCAGAGCCAGCAGAGGTGGAGACTGGGGCAAAAAAAAAAAAAACGGTGCTATAACTGACTATTTGCAATGTATATGTTTAGTGTGACTGTCCAGATTAGCCAATGCTATGTCGGAATTGCCCTCCCAAAAGCCCCGGAGTATGCTGATAAACAGACAAAAGTAAAATCAAGTTTAATAACACGAGAACTGCTTCCATTCCAACACTTAGTCCTTGATCCCTTAGAAGCAGGCCTTAAAATGTATATAAGGATTGTCACTAACAAAAATGAAACGAGAGGGGAGGGGCAAGTCTACAAACGACGGGATTTGCTGCTGGACCTAGGAGGCGGTGAGTTGGGAGAACGCTTCGAAGACGAGCTGGGCTTGGTGGATGCGTTGGCCGGGCAAACTGCAGCCTGATGCGAGCCATGACAGCTGGCACACATGTGGGCAAAACGGCATGATGCTGAAGGGGCCACGCAATGACCCCAATTCCAGGATTTGCAGATGATCTTAGACAACGCAGCACAGTGGGGCTCGTTTTGGCCATCCAAAAAGTGTCGGCAGATGGCAGAAGTTCTCACATGTCGGCTAGTGCAGTGCGAGGTGAATTCTGACAAGTCTTCGGCAAGATCGGACAATAATTCTTGAGTTTGTAAACAATATTTTTTTTAGGTTCTCTTGTCATTATGTGGTGTATTTCCCAGTATGTATTTCCCATTCCCGAGGCTCTTCAATAACCGTGGTAAATGAGCACACGTAGTCTGCTCTCTTGCTAGTGTGTTGTGTCATTTTGCACACTTGTTTTCAAAGTTTAACACACTTCTTTGTTCGACTGCTCACGCTTTGTTGTTTCTAGCGTGTTCTATGAAACAAACAAATTTGCCAATGAAGTGTGCTCCTGGACACACATTAAGCGTGCTAAAACCAATTTCTATTGTTTTGAAGTGTAGGCGTGTTGTGACCGTGCTATCACCTTTAGTATCAAAGTCATATGGAAGGTCACAAATGATCGTAACAAATCTGGTTATTTAGAAGCAACCTTTGGAAAGGTCTGCTGGTCAACGGCTATTGACATTGCGTGGATGCCATTTGCTTTCCCCTTATCCACCCACACTCTCCTGAGGGCAAGAATTGGTAAGTGTAAGTTCCACTGTGAATTAAGTGTGATGGGTGCCAAGGTAGACACGTGGCTTGGTTGCCATGGTTACCTCTTGCCAATTCGCTAGCTTTCCCAAT
>BLFO01003992.1:1584716-1586696 GCA_014634245.1 Montipora cactus
GCTAACATTCTGATTGGTAGCTACAACTGACTGAGTTTGTCCATGTTGTTTGAACCAAGAAAAAAATTGCTTTGGCAGAGCTGTAGCATTGCAGGTATAACTCACAGAGTCCCCCTCTGAAGCAAACTGAGTTGGATGAAGCAAGGATGCCTGACCTAAAGAGTAATAAGAAAAGTAGCGTATGGCAGCCTAATCACAAGCATTAAGCCCAAGTTAAGTAAGATGCATGCACAGATGATAATAACTCAGCAAATAAAGTATCATTGATCACATACATAATAGCAATCTTTTCAATTGACGTCAGGATCTAGCGCCCAAAGCATTATGGAATTAATAATTATGCAGACAAAGACATTTTAGGGATGTTTGTTGGCATTTCAATCCAATAATCCATTTTATCAACTATGGAAAATGCTATTATAACTAATTCTGCATACTAGGATCACCCCCTTGTGGTAATATGAAATATGCCACACTTACATGTATAGAGCCAAAGGCTCCTGAGAGCCATCTAATGGATGAATTAAATTAGAATTATTAAAGTCTCCTTACCATTACCTCATGGTAAGTTATGTATGCATGTCCCTTGTGTTTTTCTGTGGTACTGTTTCATGTGTGGACTGGATAGCAGAGTTATCATCAAATAGATTACATTGAATTGCGCTGTATTGTTGCTGCAAACGTAACTTTTTAACAAATAAACTTGCCATTCAAAACCTACAGTACATTGGGTGTATAGCTGCAATTATTTGCAACTTACCTGTCTTTTGTTTGAAATTCTTACCTCATCAGTATAAATGTACATGTATTACTACTATAACAGTGATTTGTCTTTCTGCTTAACTCTCATCACTTCCTAATAGACCTTATTCATGATGGCCGCCATGTTGGATTTTCTATTTTCATGCAAATTAGCTACACACTTCTGAGGGGGCAAACAACACAAGTTCGAGAGGTTATGATGAACATCTTAGCCACACAGACGATTTGGTTTTTATCAAACGTATTGACAAAGGTCAAATTACCTCTGTGAACGATTTGAAAAGCTGACGTTTTGAGTGTTACCCTTGTAGAACCAGACATATGTAAATGCTATGTAAAGTTTATCATATACCAACTATGTTGAGCTACATAAAGGCTATTTACTGGGTAAAATTTAAGAATCCGATCCCACCAACGCGTCGGCCAACGCGTCGGCCGACTGTCGACCGATGCGTTGGCCGCTGTTTAAACTTATAACGGTAAAATTTAAGAATCCGATCCCACCAAAGCGTCGGCCCACGCGTCGGCCAACGCGTCGGCCGACTGTCGGCCGACTGTCGACCGACGCGTTGGCCGCTGTTTAAACTTATAACATACAAGATGCGTCGGTGGTGCGTTGGTGGTGCGTCGGTGGCGTGTCGGTGACTCATTTGGGCCTTATTGAACTGTTGAAAACCTAAACGTACCTTTTTCAAACTGAACGGAACTGTCTTCGACGGAAAACTTTCTCTACCATATTGTATTTCGTGATATTAGAACCCAGTTCCCATTACGACAAGTGTTATTAGAACCCAGTTTTCACTCGTTGCCCGAGACTTCGTCATCATCAGCTATTTATATATATTATTACAGGGCTTCTAAGAGGGTGCGAATTTGTATCAAGTATCATTATGCGGCAAGGAAGCAGGACTTTGAAGTATCATTAAGCGGCAAGAATATATTTGAGCACAAGGGAACAACATAATGCAATTGAATTGGTCATAGACTTTTGCAAACTTGGTGGATCCTAAAGGAGCCGTTTTTTTTTAAGTTGACAAAACCCTCTAGGAATAGAAGGCATCGTCCAACGCCATCGGCAACAGCCTCTTCGCGATGCGAAGTCGCTTCACAAACGGCAACAGATCGCCCAGCTGCCTTCGGCACTCCTGCTCGATCCTTTTAACTGAAAGTTTCGGGTCTCCCAGCCTCTCGAGGGTGCTCTCGTATGTTACTTCATTT
>BLFO01003992.1:1587248-1604748 GCA_014634245.1 Montipora cactus
AGTTGGATGAAGCAAGGATGCCTGACCTAAAGAGTAATAAGAAAAGTAGCGTATGGCAGCCTAATCACAAGCATTAAGCCCAAGTTAAGTAAGATGCATGCACAGATGATAATAACTCAGCAAATAAAGTATCATTGATCACATACATAATAGCAATCTTTTCAATTGACGTCAGGATCTAGCGCCCAAAGCATTATGGAATTAATAATTATGCAGACAAAGACATTTTAGGGATGTTTGTTGGCATTTCAATCCAATAATCCATTTTATCAACTATGGAAAATGCTATTATAACTAATTCTGCATACTAGGATCACCCCCTTGTGGTAATATGAAATATGCCACACTTACATGTATAGAGCCAAAGGCTCCTGAGAGCCATCTAATGGATGAATTAAATTAGAATTATTAAAGTCTCCTTACCATTACCTCATGGTAAGTTATGTATGCATGTCCCTTGTGTTTTTCTGTGGTACTGTTTCATGTGTGGACTGGATAGCAGAGTTATCATCAAATAGATTACATTGAATTGCGCTGTATTGTTGCTGCAAACGTAACTTTTTAACAAATAAACTTGCCATTCAAAACCTACAGTACATTGGGTGTATAGCTGCAATTATTTGCAACTTACCTGTCTTTTGTTTGAAATTCTTACCTCATCAGTATAAATGTACATGTATTACTACTATAACAGTGATTTGTCTTTCTGCTTAACTCTCATCACTTCCTAATAGACCTTATTCATGATGGCCGCCATGTTGGATTTTCTATTTTCATGCAAATTAGCTACACACTTCTGAGGGGGCAAACAACACAAGTTCGAGAGGTTATGATGAACATCTTAGCCACACAGACGATTTGGTTTTTATCAAACGTATTGACAAAGGTCAAATTACCTCTGTGAACGATTTGAAAAGCTGACGTTTTGAGTGTTACCCTTGTAGAACCAGACATATGTAAATGCTATGTAAAGTTTATCATATACCAACTATGTTGAGCTACATAAAGGCTATTTACTGGGTAAAATTTAAGAATCCGATCCCACCAACGCGTCGGCCAACGCGTCGGCCGACTGTCGACCGATGCGTTGGCCGCTGTTTAAACTTATAACGGTAAAATTTAAGAATCCGATCCCACCAAAGCGTCGGCCCACGCGTCGGCCAACGCGTCGGCCGACTGTCGGCCGACTGTCGACCGACGCGTTGGCCGCTGTTTAAACTTATAACATACAAGATGCGTCGGTGGTGCGTTGGTGGTGCGTCGGTGGCGTGTCGGTGACTCATTTGGGCCTTATTGAACTGTTGAAAACCTAAACGTACCTTTTTCAAACTGAACGGAACTGTCTTCGACGGAAAACTTTCACTACCATATTGTATTTCGTGATATTAGAACGTATTACTGCTCCTTACTTGCTAATTGTAACAACTACGTAACTTGCTACATTACATAGTTCAATCTGTGTAAAGCATATGCCATTACTATTGCAATACTATTTAAAGGACACAAACCTGTAGGTCTCAAATAGCTATATAAACACTATTGAAAATCTTCAAATAGTTTTTAGATAGCTATATATTGACTATGTTATCTGAAGTCCAAGTATACTCTTCACTTACATAGTAAATGCATACTATGCTTTTGGTATGTGATTGTAAAGCATAGTTTTCACATAGCACATCAAATGAGGAAAAGTTTACATTGCTTCATACTGCTACATGTATCTATTTCCTATGGCTTCCATTTGCTATGTATTGGGATGAAATAGTTTTTACATAGCACTTACTAAAAAAAAAAAAAAAACCTTACATAGACTTTATATACTGCTATCTATTGCCTATGTTTTGGACCTGTACTGCACCAACTAAAACAAACCAGGAGTAAAAATTTACAGACTCTACATACTGATATCTATTCCTATTTTACTATGCCTTCCAGTCAAAAATAGTCTTTACATAGCACCCACTAAAAGAAAAAAAAAAAAACAGGAATAAAAACCCACATAGACTTTACCTACTACATCTATTTCCTATGTTATGAACATAGAAAGCAAATTCTGAAAGCAAATTATGCCATCAGCAAAATTCAGTGAGTTGGAACTCTTGAAACTTTTTGGGAATTGAAAGCTAAAAGGGCACTGTGGACTAGGAATTTAGGTAATTGTGAAGAAGAGCCCCCAAAAAACTGACTGTTGGCCGACAGACTACCAACAGGTTACCAACAGGCTGCTGACAGCTAACCCACAGCAAACCGACAGCCTACCAACATGACCCAGAAACGATAATATTCCCGATACTTGCCGATGGATGGTAGAAGGCCAACAGATGGCCAACAGACAGCCGACAGTCGGCCAACCGGTTTTTTGGGAGCTCTTCTTCACAATTACCGGAATTTATGGGAATCTTTAGGAATTCCATTCAATAATTCAATTTGAAGGTCATTTGAGTGAGTTCAAATAGGCCATTTCCGAGTTCAAGTCTGCCTCCTCTTCAAAACGAGTCTAAGTGCGAAGTTTTTCTTATGCAAATTAGTTTTCATTCATATGTAAAGTAGAACTAATTACCATCACAAAAACTTCGCACTTAGACTCGCTTTGAAGAGAAGGCGGACATGAACTCGGAAATGGCCTATTCTTGAGAATTTTGTGCAATATAGCACTGAATGTGCCAGTGAGACAACAATCAAAGTTTAAGTGCCCTTTTAGGATTTGATTTCATCTAGTACCTTGAAAAAATGACCTCAACTTCAACCTTCAATACATGTATAACAAGGTTTGGTCTTATTCAAAGCATGCCAATGTGAATGTGATATCTTTCGAGTTAATTCAATGTTCGTAATGTCCTTTAAAGGCTCCAAACTTTGATTAAATCACCGAGAAATGAAAAAGAAAGCTCTTATTCCGATGTAATCAATAGATTGTGAACCAATCAACCGATTACCTTGTTTGATACCTCTGAGTCTCATAATCGGCCTTATTCCAAAAGGAACAATCCTGATGAATTACCCTTGAAAATTACACACTCCAAGTCAGCACTTAATCCTTTCAATGAACTCCAGTATCTTTTGAATCTTGCTTATTTAAAATGAATCCATAGAAAGATTGCAATCCTCCGCCATCTTGCATAACACGAGAGAAACCGGACTGGAAACTAGTGAGTCTGAGTCAAGTCCTTTTGGTTTTGGTCAGCAGTCAGAGGTATAAACAGTCCAGCTCCTACAGGTTTTGGGCGGTTTTATTCAAACATTTGTATCTACGATCACGCCTTGGTGGTGCACATTTTTTTGTTAGTTTTACTCTTTAAATGCTGATCCAGGCAAGGAAATGCTACAACAACTCAAGAAAAAAGGTAAGCGTTAACTTTAAGCTAATAACATTTGATTTGATGCCTTATTGTCTTCAAAATGAGGAACGATTTACATGCATGTGGAATTCACATTTTCACACCTTCGAGTCAATTTGTGAAGCAAGGAGACTCAATTTGGCTTAAATGCTATAGCCCTGTAAAAAATAAAATTGGTAAACCTTTAACAAGAATAATGAGTTTAGATCAATTTTTTTTATGGTAAAGCAAATGAAAAAAAGTTCTCATACAGCAAGTTACATAACGATAGGATTGACTATTCTAATTTCTGTCAATTTACATGTAACTATTGTAATCAATGCAGACAATTCCTGAGAAAGCTATTATGGACGTTTGTAAGTAGAGTCTGCTCTTCACACAATATAATTAAATGATCAGTGATTTAGAGGAATCACTACATGCCTCATTGAAGTACATGTACATGTACTGTATTTTTATAGTTGCCATGAAAGAGTATAAAGAGACACTTCTGAAAAAAATTCTTTGATGGGACAGCAGGGAAAGGTCCTCTACAGGAGACAAAAATGCTTAGCAGCCAATTCTGTCTCCTCAACCAGTTATCATGGTTTGATGTATTTGGGGATCTCTCTTTGCAGACTTGTTATAGTTCTGTGGTTTATCTGAAATGTTTTAAAGCTTTTTTTGTTTTTAAATTTAAAATAAGAACCCCAAAGATTTTGGCATAAATTAAATGTTTAGGTTCATGCAATAAAAAAAATGTAACTGCTTTGAAATCTGTAGTCTATTTTTTTTTGCCTGTGGTAATAACTGTTAATAGCTTGACTACAATGGATTTTTTGTAGTTTCCAGCACATTTCTGATTTTCTGGAATATTATTTTAAAGGAGCAGGATATTATAACCTTGTTTCCTGTGTTCCATGTGTGCACTAGTACTTCTATTTCTTAGTGACTTCAAGCTATTTTTCTTGATTTTTCTGACCTCGTTCAAATGCAAGCATTAGGCATGAGATGTGGAATTCCTAATACAATACTATCCCATTAATGTTTAGAGGCTAGTTAAAGCCTATTTACATCCTATAGTATTTCTATGTAAGTGCTTTGTACATGCAATTTTGGCTATGGACCCTCACTTTCACTTACACTATATGTAAAACTAATGCTCTGAAACAGTTATGTTTGTCCTATTTCCATGTTTTTTCACAGTTATGTAGAGGCTATTTGTAGCCTATTTACACCCTATGTTATCACTATGTAAGCGTTGTATGTAATTATGTATACACTATATGTATGTGTTGTGTATTTTCTGTTTCAAATTTATGTAGAAACTATGTTGAAACTATTTTTATTTTTGGACACAAAAACCCCCATAACATAGCCTTTACACATGCTATGTAAAGGTTCCAGTTGACTAGCTAAAACATAGCATTTCCTTTCAAAACATATAGATGAGGCACATGTATAACATAGGCTTTGAATAAGGCCTCTATATCAAATATAATATTATGTATATCATAACATACCATTTACATAACATCGTTACATAGGATTTACATAGATTACAGTGTCTGGTTCTACAAGGGTACAAGGGTAGCCCTTTGTCAGAGTGAAGGGCTAACGTGTTCGATCGTTCGTTTCAGTCGTGAAAACGACTTTACAACCCGTGAGTCATTCGTGACCTTGCCGCACGTTCAGTCGTTCACACCACTTTCCTACGGAATGTTTTCGTGTGAGAGGTCACATATAGTGTATGTACAGTACTGTGCAAAAGTCATGCAAGTGAAATGCGCAGATTTCATTCTTTGTCTTTGTGAATTTTCATCGAAAAATCGCGCGAAAATTCGAGGGAAAATTCGATGTGTTTCGAGCGATAATTCGCTTTAACAATAGGGGAAATTTTGTTCGGTTTTCAAACACCTCACCGAAAATTTGCGATCAATAACGTTCTTTCGCCATTAAGTTTGCGAAATTTCGCTAAGCACAGAGCCCAAGTTCGACAGCGTATTGAGCAAAGTTAATCACGTAATTCATCCAATCGATCGTCATGTATGTAATTTACATGAAATATATTTTGATAATTGTTGTATGAACTGCGTGCCGAAGCTTGCTGTATTTAGTTGCACGTACACGTATCGATCACTGATTAGAAAGGAATTATAACACACTACAAACACAAGGTTTCTTTCATCTACAAGGTTTCTTTCATCTACAAGGGTTCTTTCATCTACATGCTTGAATTTAGCTTTAGAGCAACTTACATGCTACACACGATCGAGCTCTGAGTTTGCTTTGGGAACAAAGGCAAAACACTTTGCCCGCAAATACTTGAAATTTCGTTTTAAACAGAGCCGGAATTCAACAGCATGTCGAGCGAAGTTCATCACATACATGTAATGGTTTCAAATGAGCGGTCATCTAAACACCAAATATTTTCTGATAACTAATTGTGACTGCGTGACAGAGCTTGCTGTATTTACTTATCATTGATTTGAAGGATAAAAATCACAGCTAACACAACATTTCTTACATCTCAGGGATCTAAATTTTTGAGAACGTAAGCAACTTACCCTACAAGTTGTAATTATTCCATATGCCACGAGGGTGAACTTAGTTTGTTCCATGAACAAAGCCAAAACACTCCAGCTTGGTGCAGTTACATGTAAATCCCTTACGCAAGTAGTCACCGATAAATCCTTCAACACTGATTGTCGAATTCGTTAACAAAAGCTCTGGTGAAATGCTCTTTTTTTTAAGCATTCCGTGATCTTGAAGCATCGATCAGAACAGGAAGATCCTCATGCTTCACAAAGTCAAATCCTTATCTAATTCCAATCGCTGATTGATCCAGTTCATGAAGCAAAACTCCGCAGCTGTAAAGCTGCCTCTACAGAAAGAATATTCACATAGTCACTCGAACTTTCCTAATGAAGTCCCAAGGCATAAACAGAGCGCCTGTTTACTTACAAATTCGCAACGAACTAGAGCTTGAAAATTAGCAGTGCATTTTCGGGAAGAGCGAACTATCGCTCGAAAACTCGCCGCGCATTTTCGGGGAGAGTGAATTATTGTTTGAAAAATCACACCGATTGAAACAATAAACGTTGCAAAATTGCGGCGAAAAATCAGCGAAATATTGTTTCAAACAATATTTCCTCGAAAAGCTGCGAAAAGCCAGGAATTTCGTCGGAAATCACTTGCATTACTTTTGCACAGTACTGTATATCATAACATACCATTTACATACTGTATTGTTGTTACATAGGATTTACATAGATTACACATAGTGTCTGGTTCTACAAGGGTACATAGCCCTTTGTCAGAGTGAAGGGCTAATGCTCAAAATGTCAGCTGTCCAAATCATTCATGGTGGTATTTCGGCCTTTACCAATGTTTCATTCTCCCACCGACGCAAAAAAAGAAAAAAGCTGCGAAATGTGCCTTCCAGCATTAAATTTCCCAAATAATTTTCCAAGACAATCCAGAAACAATCAACCAAATGCACAAATGGCCGCCAATAAATTATTCTTTTGTCTTGCTGAAAATACCCAATTTTTTTTCAATGTTACACATGTTAATGAAACTTAGTAAGGCTAATAATTTGTTGGCGGCCATTTTTTAATTTGGTAAATAGGATTTCACTTACATGTATAGGTAACAGAAGTAAATGTACACGCATACCTGTCACTAAAACTCTGACCTCACTGCGAATTGGTGGTAAGGTGTGGAACAATAACCTACACCGCAATTTAATATCACTATCGTTGAAGTTGACATTCCTAATCACAACAGTAGCTTGCTTGGTCTTGTTTACTCTCTCAATATATTCCGCAGGTACTGAGCTCCCGGGTGCTAAAAAGCCAGTTGCATTTTCGTAGAACAAAGTGCTTGTTTTACCCCCTTTTATGACATACCAGGCGATGAATTTAAACTCAGATGCATCATCACCCAACGAGTATTTCCATTCAAGGACTCCTTCTTTGCCTTCCACAAAGTAAACGGTTGAATTTGGTGTTTGTGTAAACACAATTGCTCCCTCTGTGAAATAAAGTGACAAATCAGTAAGTCAATCTGGCAATCAAAATCCATCATCCAAGGAAAATGCACCACAGAAATTATAAGAGCATGCTTTTTTCACATACAGTAACCTCCTGTTTGGGTTCCTGCAATGCACTACTTAACTATACCATAGCAGAGATAGTAAACTCAATTTATTTCTTCCTTCCTAATTACTACTCTGAATAGCATAATAAGAAATACCTTTCTATAACTTTCGAATCGCTTTGCACCCTTAACGGCATTTGTGAAATCAGATGAAAAAACAATTTCAAAAGGCCTCTCCTACACAACAGCATATTGAAGCAAGATCTAAACAGATGTGAAGAGCAAACAAGATGCAAAGAATGTACTATCATTTTATTGATTTAAACACATGTACACAGCAAACAAGATGTGTACCAGGGTAATAGCTTACCATCAATCTACACTTAAACACATGTGCACAGCAAACAAGATGCATACATAGTAGCGTGCCATCAACCTAAACACATGCACAGCAAACAAGACGTGTACCAAGGTAATAGCATATCATCAATCTAAACACATGTGCACAGCAAACAAGATGTGTACCAAGGTAATAGCGCCCCATCCATACGTGTATACATTGTAAACACATATCCACAGAAAAGAAGATACATACCAAGGTATTAGCATACCATCCATGTAAAACACATGGGAACAGCAAACAAGATGTGTAAAACACATGTGCACAGTGAACAAGATGCCTAAGAACTCAGTCGCGTACCACTGATATATATATATATATATATATATATCAGTGGTACGCGACTATATATACATGTGCAGAGCAAAAAAGATGTGTACCAAAGTAAAGTAAAGTAAAGTAAAGTAACAATATTTAATGTCCGACTTACAACCTACATTTTTGTATAACTCACAACAGTAATTCAACTGACAAACCTGAGGTCGACGGTGCGCTCATTTTACTCCCCCCTCTCCATCAGTGCTTCGTTTTACGGGAATTTAAAGCTACATGTACTTAGTTACACGGAAAGGAAAGAAGTCGACACAAGGATGCGAGATCCTGGAAACGAACCTAGGACCTCTTGCACCATGCCCACGCACTAACCGACTGTGCCATCCTTGCCTGTTACCAAGGTAACAGTGTACCCTTGATCTAGACACATGTGCACACAAAGCAAGATGCGTACCACCTGAAGGTAATAGTGTACCATCAATCTAAACACAGGTGCACAGAAAAGAAGATGCATACCAAGGTACAAGTAATAGCATACCATGGACCTAAACATATGTGCACAGCGAACAAGATGACAAACTAAACATGTGGACACAGCTAATGGAGTGCATGCCATTAGGGACAATCAGAATATTTGTGCCCAGCTAACAACTACAAGATCTCTTTTCGGAAGGTGAGAACACAAGAAAATTAAGGTCATTTCTTCCATCATGCATATCACAAAGGTTTTGATTTTATTTATTCGATGGGCCTCCTTTTTTCAAAAGAGGATTTAATTGTCCTGCGAAGACTGTGTAATGATTTATTCAATCTAGTTTTCTGCAATTTTATGCCAAATCAGTACTCAACTGTCAGCTGCATTGAATAGAAGGCAACCCTAAAACCCGGAATCCGGAATCCGGAATCACAGGTCATTGTTTTACCAATACAGAGAGTAAAAACTATCCAAAACATTCATAAAAGCTGACCTTAGGCCTAATTAGGCCGAAAAAAACGTTTTTGGGCCTAAGGTTAGCTTTTATGAATGTTTAGGATAGTTGTTACTCTCTGTATTGGTAATTAAAACAATGACCTGTGATTCCGGATTCCGGATTCCGAAGTGGGAAACTGTAGAAAGTTAAACAGAGGCTATTCCTACAGAGAAAATTCCTGGAAGATGCTGCCTCAATAAACTGCAGCGGACTTCTCTGAGTGATTAGCAGCCAATGCTTTTCATTGGCTTTCTCCATTAGAGGTGCATGATTAGTATAAAAATCTGGGAGAAACCACTGCCCTGGCATGCAAAACGTATCTTCCTGTTGCTGTCTGGCTCTCAAAAATGTGTGTGCTTAAGCTCCCTACTACATGTACATCAACTAAAACTCTTAACAGTTAATTTTTTGTCTCAATCCAGTTTGACATATCATGATACCTGTGGTCCACACAGGTGGCTATGCAGTTATTCAAGTCAAGCATCAGAGGGATATAAACCTAAAGCTGACTGTTTATTTTTAATTTGTTTAGAGCTGATTTTTCCTCTGTATTGCAATTTTGTTTTGACCAGAGTTACTTACCATGGGAAGAATTATAAACGAATATGAAAGTTACATTTGGCTTTACCGTAATTTGATTCCAAATTGTACAAACAAACCATGTCATCATGTACAGTAATTAAATAAGCTGTTTGATGTACAGTTATTCATACGCATTCATGTAACTTGCAATTTCATCAGCATGTCTACCTGTTGATATACTGTATAGGTCCTTTGTCTTATCCAGGAAGCCAGTATGCATCGGCTTTCAAAGCCATTTGAAAGAACCAGCTATTTAGCTTCCAAAACATCAGGGAGGTGAGTGCCAAAGCACTTTCAAACACACGGCTCGACAACGGAATCGCTAATTTATTTCACTCTTTCCAGAGATTCAAACCCGATTCTGGACAAATTGTGAGATGTTTCAGATGGCATGTCTCCATTTATACAAATAAAATCAAGTTGCACCATCCACGTCATTGTAAGAAAAAAAGGCAGCAAATTTCTTCGCACGCCAATGGCGGATGAGTCTTCAGGACTTCACGAGAGCTGTGCACAATCACGATGGCGTTTTTACTTCTGGCATTTTAACAGACAATGAGATCACGAGTTTGGTCGGCCAAAATTTCGACCGACCGTTCGGAATTCTTGCGAGACTTTTGGTCAGGCCCAATTAGCGAGAGACGACATAAGAGAACATATGTGACCCTTCACGCAAAAAGGGGGCTTATCCAAATTTCACGCTATGGCTATTTCACTGTCCTGGCCGTGAAATTGTAAAAAATTATTGGAATGTGAGTGAAATTTCCCTTTCACGCCATGAAAAAGGTCACAGTCACCGTCAAAATATTTCAAGCCGTGAAAACAGGTCGTAACCTCTGAGAAATATTTCACGCCGTGAAACAAAGTGAACTTCTTGCGTAAACATCAATCTGTTACCCTGAACATCATGGCATCATTATGTCACGCCGCCTGCAAAGGTTTTACTGCAAGCATTATTAAAAGTCTTTAGGAATCGGCTATCTGTCAGCGAATCGCCAACTCGGGATTGGGTCAATTCTTTTGTTTACTTTTCTGCTTTATATTGTGGTTTCGGAAAAACAAAAGAAAACGAAACAACAGAAGAAAAAAATCGTAGATACTAAAACTTTGAACAGTAGACTATCCAAATCGATGCACAACAAGATCAGCATTTCTTATTTCGTTTCTCTGCTAAAAAGCACGCAACTTCAGTTTGCTGGAATATTTGGAATATTTGTAAAAGAATGTCCATGGTAGTTGGATCTTAAAAGACCAGAAATTCAAAACAATGAGCTCAGTAAAACCATAAAAGAGATCAACACGTCACGCGCTGTCTGTAGTAAAAATTAGATAATCAGTTTATAGGATCAGTAAAAAAATACAATCCCTCCCAGACATAACTCATAAGAAACAAACACGTTTGGCACCACGGAGTATGGCTATGTTGGCATAGCCAAAAAATCATTCTCTTCGTGAATTGTTTTTATTCGCTTGCACAAAAGATTTAAAATTGATTGCAATAAAAACTCGCAAGCTCTATTGGAAAACATTAGGTTATGGTGAAATTGCGACATTTTTAAATATTAAATTGTTGTTTACTTTTAAAATGTTGTACTACTAATATATGTATACGCTTCTGGTAAGTTAGCCTCAAATAATTCGTTTCAAAAATTGCACGGCACAGCAAGAGAAATGCACTAAAAGCGGTAAGTCACCGATAATTACAAACATCAATACTCCCACAATTTCTGTAAACATTTCCATGAAAAAACAATCCGTCCAAATCGCTTGATCTATTTCAGTCATGTCAACAAACCAGTGTAAATGTATGAAAAAGTCACAAGCAAAAACTAACCGATTTTTCAATTCTTTTGTCGCTTTCATGGGTAGAATTTACTACGAGGTCATCAGAAATTTCTTTACAATGTGACATTTTCCAGGCGTGAATATTCAGGAATGAAAATTCTTTTTCTTCTTGGTGTTGATCAGCTTTCACGGATTTCTCGTACCCTGCGATCAGGCATTCTTTTTGTCCTGGGTGCCAGTAGATTATTACCATGGCGTGACGCATTTCTGAACAATCTGATCAATTCCACTCCCAATTTCACGGCGTGAAATTTTACCCTTAATTTCACGGCGTGATTAGTTTCACGCCAAGAGTGAAAATTGAATTTCACGGCGTGACAGTGACTGTGAAAAAAATTCACGGTTTTCAGTGAAATCCGTAAGCCCTCTTTTTGCGTGAAGGGTCACATATGGCAAAGCTAAAAATGGGCCTGATCGCAGGTTAGGCACGCAATGATTTGTCACTACACCAAAGACAACGCAGGATTGCTCTGTTTCTAAAACAACAACAAACAACATGATATCTTTCCCTTTTTCATTATGTTATTTCATATACAGGGGAAAAACAACCATAACCGAACAGGGCTTCTGATAGGATGCGGAACAAAATTAAAGATTATGCGGAAATTTGTGGCCATTATGCGTAAACATGGCTTGATTACATGTATGTGGAAATTTAAACAATTTACAGAACTAATAATTAGGCCTGTCCAATGTATTTACATGCTTATGGTAAGTCAGGACTCAAAATTGCAACCAAGACAGTCGCGTTTATGACTGCAATTTTTCCCTGTGTGATATCTGGACAAGTCGCCAATTTGCAGGTTAGTAATCGGCATTTTGCCAAAACTTTTGCTAAAATAAATAAAGCGATTAAAAAAAACATTTTGTTTCTCGTCATAAATTTTGTTTCAATTTGGAGATATGGAGCAAACCTGTGATCCGGTTGAAGCAAGATCCATTCCCTAGATCATTCACCATTTTCAGCGGTTTTTTTACACATATGTATTGCGGGCTCCTATTTTGTTGTGTACAACTTCTTCATCGCAATGATTCTCCCTACTTTTACAAATGATCAATTTAATTTTGCTACTATAACTTGCGGCTAAATTTTCAGACCTTGTTGTGTCTTTTTTTTTTAAATTGCCAGCCTAGGGTATGTTATGAAAACGGTTTAACTAGAGTCCAGGCTCCTTGCCGATAAATGCGTAAAAACTGTTGACGAACTTTCATCTTGCGAACGAAACGGCGTGTTTTCTTCTTTGTTCAGGAAAATATTAAGCAGTTCACAGTAGCCAATCTCTTTGGCTTTTGTGCTTGTGAGGATGGTAAGCAGCTGCTTTATCACTAATATCAGACATTTCTTCAGTTTTATGCAGAAAATATCGTAATTATGCGAAGGATGTGGATTTAAGGGAATTATGTAGATCCGCATCGCCACATCCTGTCAGATGCCATGACCTAAATGTATTTTAGCCAAGCAGGCACAGCCGCGAAAAATCATAAAAGTGTTAAATTTGCATAAACTGCAATTCCCGGGCTCATACAGAAGTACAGTAAATTGCACCACTTCCCTTGCCGTGCTTTACCACTTTCAGAGCGAAAGTAACAACTTTTTTAAAAAAACTATAACCAAGAAATGCCAGAGTCCACATTCCAAATTTATAATGCTATTTTTTGAGAAAGAATAGCCATCAAAGTAAAACTCCTTTGGAAGTCTCTATCTCATTTTTGAGAAGTAGTGCTGGCTGTGCAATTACTAAGGTCATTAGCCTGCACAGCAAACGTTTCCAGCGGGCGAGGAGCAAACTCTTTTTTTCGGCCGCTTGAGAATAGAGCGAGGGCAAAAAAATGTGGAGGTGGGAGGGGAGGAGAGGAGAAGGAACGATTGCGGACAAACCCCTCGATTTTGAAAACTCCTGTTCGCCCACGAACTGGGTCTCTGATTGGCGCCGCTCGGATTTTTTGACTGACACCTCTCAGTCCCTCATGTTAATTAATAATATATTGCTCATAGCAAGCGAATGAATCAGAGAAAGTAATTTGCTTTCGGTGGACTGATTTTCACTTTTCACTCGCTGAAATCGCTCACTACGCAAGCTAAATGGCGGAGAGATCTTTTCAATATGTAATACATCAAGCAGTTACATGAACCATTTGCAGATGTAATTACAAAGGCAGCACTTTCTCCTAAGTTATTTAAAAACCCCGAGTGTTGGTCCGGCCGGAGTTGAACTCTCGACCTCCTGCGTGACAGCCCGGTGCTCAACCAACTGAGCCACCGGTGCGCGGCGTTGAACAGGTGTTTTACTTTTGAATAGTGAGAAAATTTTACAGGCTCCTTGATGCAGACAACAGTCACTGTAATGCGGACAAAAAAAGCTTGGCATGTTGTTTAACCTTCACTTTCTGGTTGTATTTACAAAACCTTTAACCCTGTTTCAGTTGTCATATAAGGTAGTCTTAAAATTTCATTTTGCAGAGAGCAGCAACCATCAACAGCTCTTTTTTCCGGCATTAGTACCATAATGTACAACCAAGTGAGCTTTATTTTCTTATTTATGTTAGAGAAAATTTATACAGCTACCATGAACTCTTGTCGCATAAATTTTCCACATCAATAGCTTGGTCCGATTCAATTCAATAGACCCTTTGCATAAATGGCGCCCAAATTTGAGTAATGACGAGCCCTTTGCTTACGAGTAGTGTTTTTTAGTTTACAACTAAACGGATGCATCGGCACGAAGTTTGTTTTGATATTATCGCTCTCAACGCTTTCATGTAAATTTCAATGTTAAAAAGGTTCTTGTGTGCAGTTTGTCGCTAGGTTTACATTTCTCCAAAAGGAAACTTGATGATTTTTTTTTTTTTGGCTTTGAAACACAAATATCCAGCCAGAAGGACTTTGCACCAGTAGAATAAGCATATGGTGAGATTTTTTTGCGCACCGACCAGAGAACACGCAAATCATTTTCAAATTCACCACACCACAAACGATTGAGACTAAACAAAGACAAGGCGACAAAAGAAAGACAAAAGGAGAGCTCATAAATACTAATGAGCCTTTTTGCATATGTGTTGACGCGCATCCGCGTTTTTTTATGCGTTAACGCGTTTTGCGTATGCGCGTTTTTTGCGTATATTTTGGTTCGCTTATCTCCGAGCTGCACTGTACATTATCTTATTTAGTGAACAGGCCTTTTACCAATTACAATCTTAGAAACTGTAACAGGATTACCGTCCCACGATTTAATTCCTATTTTCTGAAAAACTCAGTTGGACACAGAGGAGCCATCCTATGGAACAATGTATGCACCCATTACACAGGAAAAAACTTCAAGACATTCTTCCACATTGTTAAGAAAGACACTTACGTTAAAAATATTAATTTTAATGCCCAGTCAGTTCAATCACTCCCTAGATTTTAAAATGATTTTCATCTACAGACCGTTTATTATCTTCTAGTCGCAGGTGTCCATTCTTAAACAGTTCTCCCTTGTATCTCAATTATCTAAACTAGCATTTCGACATACGAGATAGACTATTGATCGAGTTACCAGTTGAGTTGAGTTTGAGTTGAGTTTGAGTTAAGATTGAGTTAAAATTGAGTTAATATTGAGTTACGGTTTTTGGCATTTTTGGCACTTAAATCTAATAAATATTAAGTAGAAGTCACTGAGAAGACCACGAAACACCGTTTTCGTGAAGTGCACAGGTGTATATTTGCGAAATGGTTTTAACCTGATCAAAACAATCTTGAAATTTCATGCACGGCAGTATTCTTGTTCACCAGTTCACCAGTTTCAGCACTTGGACTCCTTCGATTTGACTACTGCCTGTTTTGCTGTTATGTGGCGTCATCGATCAGTAATCCATTCAGAAGATTATGCCAAGCCGACCACAAGGCTGATGAAAAAGACCAGACCACAACACCGTAAAATTTTCGACTAGTGTGTGCGATCTTTAACATCCCACAGAGTTTATGAACATTGAAGGTTGTGAGACGGGACCTGCAATTTATAGTCCTTATTCGCGAAGACTTGAAAGTCTAACCATTTGCGGATGTTATTACGGACGGAGCCAAGGACCTAGGATTTACTGTTAAGCCAGCTTATAGCCCCCGCGGCTAAACGATGAAACATACCGTTTGTCGTCCAGCAGCGTGGTTTTCATGATCAGTGAGCCTCATGATGGTTTATGTAAAACGAGGAATCCGGAACCTGGAACGCGTTTTTTCCCTTACTGACCCTTTGTCAGTTCTCATTTATGTACTTGCAAAAACAAAACAAACCGTGCACGAAAAACCAAAATTAATTAACAAGTAAATAAATAAATAATGCGAAATAACGGCAAACTGCTTTATGCAACATGATTTAAAGCGGTGCAAGTTTTAGGATGGTAAAAGTGTAGACAGAAAGAAATGTCTATCGTGATTTGTTCAGATCATAGATATACTTTCAATTTCAATACTTTGATTTCAAAACTTGTTTTTAGACCTTTTTTTTTAACCGGTTGAGTAGGGATCCAGACAGACAATTTTTAATTAATAATTAAAGATCACCTCTTGCCGACGACTCTGCGGTTAACTATCAAATTTCCATTGCATGAGAACCAGAACCAGGAGTGCGCAAAGATCCCAAGTCTTACCATGTAGAAACAGGAAACAGAAGGTGAGCGAAACAAACATCATTTCATAGTGTTTTCACAGATTAGTAACAAGTCATGTCTTAGAAAGGGGCCAGTATAGATTCCGAAAAACAATGTTAATCGCACCTGTGACCTTTCATGACCTTTCTAGTCGCAAAGTAAACGCGCTTGACACTCTCCTATAACCGGGCACCGTGACACAATCCGGGCTGCAGGTCTAAAACACGGATCACTTTTGACGTGTTATTCGTTGCAGGCCATTATTTTACCTTTGGAAAGTAACCCAAAACCCTAGTTGATTTGGATAACCCTAGACCTAAACTTGGCTTTTAGGCCTAGGGTTAGACAAATTGAGGTTTTGGGTTACTTTCTAAAAAGTAAAACAATGACATGCAAGTATGAGTGACTCGTCAAACTGAAAGTGACCTTTGTTTTAGACCCCACCCAATCTCGGTTATAAATTTCGGGGACACTTGATGCCACACATAAGTTCACCCCTTCCCCCCTTTTCGAAGTTGTAGGGAAAAAAAAAAATTGACTTTTCTCATGACTGCCCAAAGTTATAGAGCGATCAACGAAAAAGGGGAAGGGGTTGTTTTTTGGATTGGTGTCACCATCTTTTTGGCTGGGATTGTAGCTGGGCAACTAGACGTCATAGCGGACCGAAGTAGGGATTAGCATGCATTTAATTTCATAACTTACAGTTAAAGTTACCACTTAATAGCACTTTAAATAAAAATGTAATACCATCAAGGCCAGGCGAAACAATCAAGCATTTCTTCTTTCAAATTTGCAGTGAAATGGTTTTCCGACATGTGTGACTAGGTCAAACATGTTCACTTACTTAAATGCTCGGCTGAACCTCTTTCTGATGATTTAGATCCAGAAGCAAAGACAAATACGATAGACAGACATTACAAAACTTCGGTGAGTAGAAACGTGACAATCGTCTTTAGAATTTTAGCGCTTATTTCCTCTTTCGTTTACGGCGTTCTTGTGATGCCGGAAAATACGGTTCATGATAGCCGCCGGGCCGGCTTTAACTGGCTTAACAATAAAGCCCATGTATCCCTCTAAGAAGACATCATTTTGACGCCGATAGACTTAACAGCAGCAACGAGAATGATGCCGTGAAAGGTGTAATAATTATAAGATTATTTTGATCATTGGAAAGCCATGCAAATTTTATGCAAATATATCTTTCAACGCGGAGAAAACAGTTTTCGAAGTGACTTGTACTGAATATTCACTACTTTTAATTCCGAAAAACACCTAAAACTGTAACTCAATCTTAACTCAAACTTAACTCAAACTCAACTCAAACTCAACTCAACTCGTAACTCGATGAATAGCCGATCCCTCGACATACACATTAATTTTAATTT
>BLFO01003992.1:1612248-1617248 GCA_014634245.1 Montipora cactus
TCTCTTTAAGAGAGAAAAAACCTCTCACATCCAGGGTACCTAATAGTAAACCTACTGAAGATACTCTACTGCTGGTAATTACCTCTTTAATGTAGTGTGTTACCAAATTAAATAATATAATATTGAATCCAGCAACATGTTGCTTTTGATCTTGGGAGTTTGATTTTGGGAGTTTGTTGGTCTCAGAACACTCCCTTAGGGGGTATTTACGTGAGACTCAGACCGGCATGAGTTCGTATCATTGTCCATGATATATTTCTTCCTACATGTATGCATTTACGTGTACATGAGACCAGCCTGACAATAAACTCAGACCGATCTGACTTAATGTCAGGGTTGCTGGACCGAGACGAGAAATTCTCACACCAGTCTGAGCGCATACAGTTCTCACGTAAATCACGACAAATCTCAGACCATGTTCAGAAATTTCAAGTTTGCATGTTTTTGGGTCAGCCATATATTTATTAGACAAAACATAGCGTTTCATCCCAGTTTCATGGAAATGGCTGCAAGAATTTCATACCGGTACAAGTTCATACTGAGTTCATCCCCGTCTCATGTAAATACCCTTTAGAAACTCTGTGGGCAATGTGATCTCTTCTGTGCTGCCTAACTGGAATTGGGGCCTCGCTGTGTTCTATGACCGCCACCATCATTGTCCATGTACAAATGTAACGCCACTTGTTCCCAGCTATAAATTGCTAGGAATGCTTGAAAATGCATGATCTTCACAGACACCAAGAGACACTTGGGCCGGCTTGTTCTCGTTATCCTCTTTTATTGTATCATGAAACTAAAAACAGATTTTATAAATTAAAAAATCAGCAAAGGAGAGAAAAACAAATTAAAAGGGGAGAACTTACATTGTTGGTGTGGCTTTGAGAATTTTCCCAGAGAACACCTTTTGTGCTTTTTTTTATCTTAAGGACGGTGCCTACATAATTCAAAGGTATTTTTGCTTGGTAAACTGAATATGCGGGAAATGCAGATCTTAACAAGTGTTATTGAGATCCAAAAAGAAAATTGGGGGTAACTACACATTTTTTTAAGATAATTAATCAACAATATTTGTTAAAATACAAAGTAATGCATGATGTTCTTTTCCAAATTGAAGCTTAATTATCTCTGAAAAATGCGTGGTTACAATATTTGTAAAAGGCCTTAAATACAAAGTAATGCATGGTGTTCTTTTCCAAATTGAAGCTTAATTATCTCTGAAAAATGCATGGTTACAATATAAAATACAAAGTAATGCATGGCATTCTTTTCCAAATTGAAGCTTGATTATCTCTGAAAAATGTGTGGTTACCCACAATTTTCTTTTTGGATACCGAGAGCACTTGCTAAATTCTGCTTTCTTCGCATGGTTTTGAACCGGGCAAAAATATCTCTGTATTAATAAGCATTACCCATAGGAAATCCAAGTATCTCGAGATGCGCAGAACGTATGCGCAATAACAATAGTAGGCGCCGTCCTTAACAAAGTAACAAATGCACTAGACTTGAACTAAAAGAAATTCAAGTGTATTAACATTTTCTTCCCATGACATATATATAGATATGTTGCAAGCAGATAATCACGTGTATAAAACATCTGTGATGTCCTGACCCCAGCATCCAGCATCCATAGTTATAATACAATTTCTTTAGACTGCACATATCAACTACATGTAATTCTGGAAAATCGTCTTTCTAGTTTGCTGGATCACAGATACATGTATGGGGTTCTGTGCCCCCTGAAATTAAAGCGTCTGTCATTTTAAATGAAAGACACTAATATTATAGTTCCTTTAAAAAAGAATGGCAACGTCATCTTTTGATAAATCAAAGTTGACTTTATTGCAGGCTTGATGCTGATAATAATCTGGCTCCCTCCTGCTTTTTAAGGTTCCGTAAGAAATATAAAAATTCACCTCACTTTGCTTACCCTACTTAATTGACATTAATCATTAACTAAAGCTAATTTAATTTTATGTAGTATGTTTATGCTGCCATTACTTATTTACTTAGCAATGTCAGTGTCTAACTAGAAAGCTCTGCTCCTTTGGACAGCACACACCTATTAACTGTTTACGTTATGGCCTAATACTATAACATTCTTCTCTTTATTATTATTATTATTATTATTATTGTTGTTGTTGTTGTTATTGTTATTGTTATTATTATTGTTATTATTATTATTATTATTTTATATAAATTGTGTGTTTAAATGCTTTGGATAGCGGGAATAAAGAATTGAATTGAATTGAATTAGCAAATGAGTGACAGCAAATGGAAACAAACTTAATAAAACTATGTCTGCGGGTCATGTGGGTATGACACTTTGGCTCTGTGCCTGGAGGGGCTCATAATCATAGTGAAAGAATATAATACTACAATCTTCGACAAAAACCTTGAAACACTTTGAAAATTGTCGTACCGTTTTCATCCCGGCCCTCCCTTTCTTAATGTTGTTGGAGCCAGGGAAAAGGGGTGTTTCAAGGATTTTTGGCCAGGATTGTGCATGTAGCTCTGTGTATCTTCATATGTGTAGTTACACTGTATCTTTATTAATGGCAGCACTCCAGTCAGATGACTGCTGTTCTTGTAATTTTCCATTAGACTTTCATTTACTGTCTTAAAAATTCATAAAATGTAAACTCTCTTGAACAAAATATCATTAATGACTGATACAACTCTAATTCATAAAGTACAATGTCCTTGTAGTGGTCCAATTTAGCGATTTCCTTTTAATTCTCTTTCAGGTGGGGTGGAGTTCAGTTCCCCTTATAGTGGAAAGACAGTTAGAGGTTTTGTTGGCTCTTCTTTGCAGTTCAATTGGAGTTTCACTGGGCAGGTTGATACCATTCTGTGGGGTCTCGGAGCAGCAGCAGGAGATTCAATTGTGCTTGATCCTAGTCAAGTTCTATTTAAATTACTTGGAACGAGTGGGCCAGACTCATCTACACCCCCAACAGCATATGTTGGGCGAGTAACTGGAAGACGTATCGGTAGTTTGGCTATCTTTACTATCCAGGACCTTAAAACAGACGATATTGGATATTATTGCTGTGAGATAGACCCACCACTCCCTGATAACCCAAAAACGGATCATGTTTGGTTATCCGTCGAGGGTGAGTATTGTTATGCTAATTGCAAACTCATGACATTTTAACCTTGCAACAACTCTTGAATTTTTATTGTAAATTACATGAGTGTACAGTTAGTTAGTAGTTAGTAACACCAGCCTGTAATAGATAAATTATTTTGTCACGTGCGGAAATTACACGTATGGAATTTTCAAATGGTCTAGATAAAAGTAGACAAACTACAGCTTTGAGTTTACAAGGCATCAATCATCTTCAGTTGCAAGTGTTTGTTACACTGCAAATTTGAATTTGTGTCTGTTCATTATGTTACAATTTGAACTTATGTTAATACATTGATGTTAGAATTTTAAATTACCTGTAAACGTTACAACAATACTAAATGCAAACAATCGAATAATGCGCGCGCAAACAGTGTAACGAAAGAAAAAACAAACTTAAGTGCTTAATGGTAGGAAATCACAACAACAACAACACCAAAAACCCACAGAAAACTAACACTAAATCCCTAAATAGGCAGCTAAAGCATGCGGAGCTACACTAACTCTATCTTTTTAGCTGCATTTATGTTTTAGTGTTAGTTGAAACTACTGTGATGTAACCCCACTGGACAGGGCTTAACTTAGTGAACTTTGTTGCGGAAAGCTGTCAGAGGCTTTAGAGTATAGTTACGCTTAAACTTGTGGTATTTTCTTGGAAATATAATATGAAACATTCCGATAGTTAGCCGATAAGACATCTACAGTATAACTTTTATGTATCTCGTGTACATATCAAGCTTGTGTCTAAAATGTCTAAAATTTCAAGTTTAGTGTACAATTTCCTAAACTTCCACTTGTGTGTGTGTTATACTAGTTATTATTGTATATTTTATTAGTAGTTTCCTATTCGGCAGAATGATTCCGCAACGACAGAACAGTACCTAAGTTAACCAATGACAAGAAGTCTTTCTTAGCTATTCAATTAACACTTCCCTGGATGTTCATTTGTAGCACAGTCCAACCTACCCGAAAAATAGAGCACCAGCAAATAATCCTCTGATAGTCCATGGGACAGACCACTTTTCGGTACCAAACATAAGGACAAAACCTGAGTGATATCAGCTGATACTACTGCATAAGGTGTTTTCAAATTTGTATGATAACCTTTCTAAATGAGTGCCTTTGTATGAGATTTTTTAATTTGAAATTTCACAAAATATGGATTCAGCATGGAAACGAGGCTCAGAATTTAGATATTTGAAAAAAGAAAAACATTAATTTTGTATCTCTCCTCTAAGTTGTTAGTGAAGCATCTGTGTGAAATGATGGCAAGATACCGAGTTTTTGCAAGTTTCTTTTTCTTTCAAGTGTTATAAAGTTTGACAATAAATGCGCGAATTCAAAACAAAGATCACAATCGCCGAACTCTTGAGGTTGACCATTGTTTCTGCAAAGTCAAAATTTTAATGTGCAAGACGAGGTTATTTATCACCAGGTATTAAATTTCATCATTAATTTTTGGAAATAGCACCTACTTTATTATTCATTGACGTCACAATTTTTTGCTGATTTTGGGGCTCATTTTGTTGAAACTCAAGCACGGTTCCAACTGACCTGTTTCTTTTCGTGAACCCTTCCTGCTTACAGAGCAATAATAAAAATATCCTCCCGAGTCACATTTCAACGTTAAGCTCAAAAATTCAATACACAACATGATATTATAATTCACAACGGCAGAAAATACCACAGAATCCTTTTCCAGCAAAAAATTTATTGAAACAAACAACATACTTGCTCTTAGAGGCAAAAACCTCTTCCTATTTCATTGCGTGCGTGAAGACAGGAAACTCAATCGTGTCAAATTAACATGTTCGCAACAAAATAAATTTCAGGTTCAAACCCTTTCCTGAAGAACCTTTCCCTTGAGTAATGA
>BLFO01003992.1:1629748-1642248 GCA_014634245.1 Montipora cactus
AAACTTTCGCTAAAATAAATAAAGCGATTTAAAAAAATTGTTTCTCGTCATGAATTTTGTTTCAATTTGGAGATCTGGAGCAAAATTGTGATGTGGTCGATTCCCTCGATCATTCACCATTTTCAGCGGTTGTTTACACATACGTATTGCGGGCTCCTATTTTGTTTTGCACAGCTTCATCGCAATGATTCTCCCTACTTTTACAAATGATCAATTTAATTTGCTACTACAGTCCGACCTAATTATTAAGCGGCCACCCTCTGGACTTTGAAAAGTGGCCGCTAGAGGTACAATATAAATTGGATAGGAATGGAGTAAACATAATTTTATTGACTCGATATGGAAAAATGCTTTTAAAAATTGAACACATATGAAGATAAATCCAAAATTCATTGTAACCAAACATCAAGTGCATTTCCAGCCCATGCATAGTTCTACAACAAGTTGCAAAATTGTTGAGACACTTTCACGAAAAAACACCTTTTCTGGCTTCCAGTACCCACCGTATCTAGAATTTAAACCTTTCCCACTTCCCCTCCCCTCTCCCCATTTCAATGTTGACTGTTTAAGTTTCCAACATTTTTTTGTCTTGCTAGCAACACTGATAAGGGGGGGAGGGGGGCTGCAGTGTGAGAGATAATAGGTAAATTAATAGCGCTTCGAGAAGGTGAAGTGTCTCCACTATTTTTGCAACTTGTTGTCTGATTGATAGCAATAATTTTGCCAGTCCGGATTTGAATCCTATAGGAAAAATTTTCAATGTAGAAAAGCAAAAACTCAAGAAAAAAACATTAGACATCGTATAAGCTCTGAAACATTTGAGAAGTTTGCGCGCGAAGTGCAAAGCACATTGTACTAAACACGAAACAACATTAATTATTGACATACGGTGGCATCGATTTTCAAGTGTTTGGACTTATCATCGCTAACAGAAGACTCCGTACCAAATACTAAAGCGAGCAAAGTATTTTGCACTGCAGATATGATGCTCCGAAAGTTACACCTGACTCGTGTTATGTAACACAATAGGGAGCTTTAAGCACGCGCATTATTAAGACGCAGACGCCAACCGGAAGAGAACATTTCAAGTGCCAGGACAATGGTGTCTCCCAAATTTTTATACTAATCATCTCTAATGGAGGAAAGATACTTAGCAATATAAATGTGGTTGAATGAAGACGAGTTAAAAGGGAAAATGGCTCACTTCTGGTTGCCGTCCGCGTCTCAAAAACGCGCGTGCTTAAGCTCCCTAATATCATTTTATTGTGTTCCTTGGTGACGTCATCGGGCATGGTGGTGTTACAATTGAAAATTGTATCTTCCGGGATACAGCACAATTCAACTAGTACCGGTACTTTCTTTTCTACTCAATCCAATACATTACCAGATGATTCGTAACAAACTTCACACAGTTAGAAATCCTGTACATATCGTCTATTCCATTTACCAACGGTCTACCATCGCAACAGCAAGAAATATGATATCATATTATTTTCTCAGTGAAAAGTTGTGGTAGACCGTGTAGACCATTTCATATAAATCACATAATGTGTAGCCGGTACAAATTTGTTCACTTTTGTATCTCATTGTAAAACAAATCTGGCAAAGGATTTAGCACAATCGGGTGCTTTCTTTTGATCATTGTGCTCAGTTGGTCATTCCAGAGAACATGGAATTAGCCTGTACCCGACACATCACTAGGAAGACTTGCTACTAAGCGTTAGCAATCCCGTCTCTTGAAGCAGACTAACCCGAAAGCAATAAGTAATGTTATAAATGGACCTCTGTGAAAATGTATCTTTGTATAACAATGTTTGCTGAGAATTGATTTTTCGGAAAGTGGATGTTCCCTTTAAATGGCACGCGATCGTAGTTAAAGGAGAGGTAATGTCTGTTTCTCATACGTAAACAACAGCTAATTTCATTCATGTTGCGCGTGTTCTAGATGTCATGTGTCGTCCGAAATATACTTGTTTGAGGCAAATTATTTCAAAATCGGTTCCAGGATATTCCTACCTTTTCATCTACCAAATTATGTGTATTTTCGACTTGACTCACAGAAAGCACTGAAATGGCTTCAAATTACGTCATATTGAAACCCCGCCAAAATCCAGTTTATTGCTGGCCATTTTCCATTCACAGCAGATCAGACAATAAAACCTTTTTTTTTGGAAACACCATATTAAACGCAAAAGATAATGCCTTCTTGTTCCAATAAACAAAGTGACCGTATGACAATACAGTGACAACCAACTCACCTTTTCTGGCTTCCAGTACCCACCGTATCTAGAATTTAAACCTTTCCCACTTCCCCTCCCCTCTCCCCATTTCAATGTTGACTGTTTAAGTTTCCAACATTTTCTTGTCTTGCTAGCAACACTGATAAGGGGGGGAGGGGGGCTGCAGTATGAGAGATAATAGGTAAATTAACAGCACTCCGAGAAGGTGAAGTGTCTCCACTATTTTTGCAACTTGTTGTAGCTCTAACATAGAGGGCACGTAGTTGAAATGTACAGTATTTCTTCGGGTCGATAATGTACAGAAAAAATACAAAACATCGTTGGCAAGTTTCTTAGGCCTTTTTGCATCAACAGTTACTGTATGTGAAAAAAATTAGCTAAAGATATTTCACAGACGATTTATTTAAAATAACAAGAAATCGATCCAAAAAACCGCTTTAACAGGAAAAATTGCGATGGCACCATATCACATATTAATCCTCATGTTTTTCCCTATATTTCCTGAAAACTTGGTGCTTTTAACAGAAAGTGAATAATTATTCGGCCCCTAATCTGCACATATCTGTCCCACTATTAAGGTCCTTTATAAATCAGCAATCAAGTAACTAGAATCTCAATCTGCATTACACTGTAGTACCTCACATTTCCATAATAAAAACATTCAGTCGCTGATTATACATTGACATTATTCCTAAATATTAAATATTTCCTTTCGTAATCTTTGTCGTTGTAAATACATTAATTAACTATTTCATCTTTGCTCCACCCAACTCGATTAGCAATATAACATACATTGTTGGTGTTGTTGTCGTTGTGACATTGAGCGTGAAGCACTAGGTCTGGTATGGAAACTTGAGAGATTCCACTATTTTATTTATGGAACACAGTGTACTATCCAGTTGCCCAGCAAGACTCTAAAAATGTGTACAAAGACACTTAAGTATGATGTAAAGATCACTTATGTCAAAGGCCAATTGCAGAATGATGCACTGTCAAGAGTTTCACCTCAACCTGCAGCAGCCAATAGCCAGCTACCACACCTTGACATCCATTATGTCACAAACAAGCTCCCTGCTTCACAAGCGCGACTGCGGCAGATCTGGGATGAGACTACCTGTGACTCCACCCTAAACAGATTGAAAGAAACGATTTTTAGAGGATGGCCAGACAAACAAGAGAAATGCCCAGAGTGACTCTATGACTATTGGAACTTCCTCAAAGAGCTAACTACTGAAGATGGCCTCAAACTGAGGCCCAGCCCAACTGCTTAGCCTTACCGAAAATGGACCACAGTACGGCTCCAAGGAATTCAAAGATTTCATAAAATCCTATGGTATTGAGCACCTTACCAGTTCTCCCCCATTATCCACAAGCAAACAGGTACCTCTCTGAATGCATGGTACAGACAGTAAACTACACACTCACAAAGTGTGACAAAGAAGGAGGTGATCGCTGCCTTGCACTGTTATCATAGAGAGCCACACCCATTGACCACCACTTCAAGTCACCGGCAGAGCTACTAAGCAATAGGAGGTTCAGAACACTGTTACCGATGTCCAGCCATGCAAGCCTTACACCTAATTCGGGGCAAGTTAAGGAGCATTTGAAGAGGCAGCAGGACCACTATGGTCACTATTATAATCAGAAAGCAGGCCCAACCCTCAAACTACTCCATCCAGGCCATCCAGTATGGATACTTGACCACCATACCAAGACCTGGAAACCTGGAAACCGGGAACCGTCCTGAGAGCAGCGAAAGAACATCGATCGTACATTGTCAAAAACAACACCACAGATGGTGTATACTGACGTGCAAGGTCGCACCTCAGGCCAGACACAACAAGTTCCTGTACACACAGTCCCACACCATTCCAAGTACCCACAGAAGTCACGAGACCACCATCACTATCCAGGGACATGGAGCCACCAGCAGGTGCAGACAATCAACCAACAGGAGACAGCCCAGAGCCCAGACCTCCTGCAAGGATCGAGCTGCACTCATAGACAAGTGGAGGGTAAAGGACCAGATCCGGGTGGACAGTGAAACCACCAGATAAACTGAACATTTACATGAGCCCTGTTGTTTCACGTTATAGAGTTAAGGAGGGTGCCTACTAATTCAAAGGTGTTTTTGTCACGGTTTATGATTATGCAGGAAATGCAGATCTTAACAAGTGTTATTGAAATCCAAAAAGAAAATTGGGAGCAAGCACACGTTTTTCAAAGATAATTGATGAACAATAATTATTTGTAAAAAGCTTATAAATACAGAGCAATGCATAGCGTTCCTTCTCAAGTTCAAGCTTAATTATCTCTCAAAAATGCGTGGTTACCCCCAGTTTTCCTATTTCCCATTACAAGTCCATCACGCAACAATTCATCGTTCATGTCGGCTGGGTAACCACTATTTTGAACCAGCAGTTTAATTTCTGTGAGAAATTCATCTAGGTGTTAGTTGTTTTGTTTCAAGCTTCGCGGAGGTAAAAGCAATTCAATATGGGTTTTCACATGTTCTTCCAGTCGTTTCCAATCTTTAGCTGAGCTTTTTTGCTCCTCTTCGGACAAGTCCCGTGTTGTACAGATCTAATCCATAATCTCCCATCCAAAGGAGTAAATATTTGCATTTCTGTTCATTAGTCCTCCATTTCAGAAGGCCGTTGAAGAGTAATTCGCACTGTTGCTTCAAGCGTTTCAGCCTTTGTGCCAAGTAGTGGCCCGGAGTGCAATCGATTTTCGGTAATTCAAAACCATGCAATTAAGTCGTTCATTTCTCCTTGCTTTAATCCAGCTTGTCGCTAGGTCAGTAAAAGGTAACTTACAGTTTGTTGCTTGCGAGTCTTCAGACCCTCTAGTCACATCCTGCTTCTGCCAAACCATGTTTTACTTTCTTTCACATTTGTTACAACTCTAACATGGCCACTAAACGTGCAGCCAACTACTTAGCGTAATGAACAGGTGACATATAATGCGTGACCTATACTGTGACATAAGCTAGGTCAACTTCTACTTTTCTTTACTCCAAAAATAGCACTGTCTTCACTGCTTTTAAGATAAGATTCTTAGGGATAGCATGAGTGACTTGATACAGAAATCATCGAACAAGTGGGTCTGTGTTGAGTCATACATGCACACATACTTTGGTTGAATTAAGCATCAAAAGGTATTGAAATTGGCCATTAATGCCCATAACGTTTCTAGTGGCTGAATGCCTTTTACTGTGTTCCACTCATTTTTAATGGAAGGCTTAACTTCCCAGCAATTGACATTTCTTGTTCTAAACAAAATCATGTCCCCATGATTGTGATTTAGCGAAATTCAGATTCCAGAGCTGCTAGAGTGACTCGTGGGATTCATTGTTGTTGTTTTTGCTGTTGTGGGCAGACAGTGAAAACTTATGTGACTTGTGAATGACTACAATAGGTTAGCGCATACTGAAAAAGAACCTTGCATCATACAGTATTTTGGTCAATTTTAGCCCCAAGCATGATTTCAAAAGAGCTTTCTGTGTGAAAGATACATTTATCATGCCTAATTGAGTTCAGCTTTCTTTCTTAATTTAAGTCGCTCACTAATTGACTTATCTACTGTCTCATTAGATTATGAGTGACATTTTATTTGGCTGCTACCTGATAGAGGCAAGGCCACTTTGTCATACCTTTGAAAAATGGATGTCCTCATTGTTGTCATTGCCCCCATGTTTGCTTAAAATTAATTTTAGCTCTTTTCCACCATTAATATTATACAGAAAGGATAATTTTTATTGCCTATTGTGTACTTCCTAATTACGGTACTTTTCATATTTTGTTGTTGTTGTTTATGTGGTTGTTGAATATCAATTATCACTTCATAGTGTGCAGGATTATTTATGTTAAATGAAGAAGGAAAGTTTGTTTCTTTAAGTATCTTCTTGTCTTAATTTCACAGCTCCACCAAATATCACTAGCATCTCTGCTAATCAAACAGTGAATGAGGGAAATGACTTAACACTTCACTGCAAGGCCAGTGGTAACCCAGCTCCCAACACCACCTGGACAAGGCTATTGGATAACAGAGTTGTCACTATGCCCCTCACTAACATCACAAGACAACATGAAGGTGGTTACAGATGCACTGCCAATAATGGCATTGGAAAACTAGCTTCCAGAGATGTCTTCATCACAGTACATTGTGAGTGTTACCGGTGACTTAAAGGGGCTAGGTCACGCTCCTTTAGGCATATTCAGCACTGATGGAATGGTCATAGAATTAACTAAAATATCAAAATAACTGTTCAAAACTATAGAAGAACTCTAACAAAACACAGGGAAGCCAAGAAGGGACATGGATGGACAAAACTGGAAAGGATTGAAATGGATTGAATTTGGGTAAATTTGAAAAACGTCTAGTCTATATCAAAATGTCATTTACAAAGCTTGAAAATCATTCTCAGTTGTTATGTTGCCGTAATTTTGCAAATGAAAGACTCTTGCTCTGCCAATTTGACGTTTAGAGCTCATAATTAACAAAATTAAACAAAATTACCTAAAATAGCGTGACCTAGCTAGCTCCTTTAAATAACTTTTATATTTTATCCATTGGCGACAATTTTTAATAAGGGATTATGCTTAAGCACCTAAACAACTGCCTATTGCCCCAATGTTAGGAACAGTATGTAGCTATTACAATATCTGGGATTGGCTCAGAAAACAATGGACCTCAAAAAATGACCAATCAACCATGGAGCCTAACCCTAAGAACAATAGAACTGCTTCCTAAAGGGATCCAACGAAATTAGAGGTTGTAAAGAGCTGCATTCTACGTGTATCTTGAATCGTATGCACCCTAAAAAGCTAATATTGTCAGGGGGTGAGAGTGGGTGAGAGGCCTTGCCAAGTAAAAAGGGGAGGTTATTAGCTGATGGCTGATTGGGACTGTGCAGGTGTGCTAAAAAAGTGCCGGTGTTGATCCTACACCTTTAACCAAAATTGTAGATACAGTGCCTGGTACCTGAGAGTAACCATTGGCAACAGAATGTGCCTTGAACTTTTCTTCCCTGTTGGGGCCTGGTTTTATTCAGTATTTCATAGACCTATTTGCCCTCTTCTATTAAAAGTTGTAACATTTTGCCCTGCACAGAAGTGTCACATTCAGGCCTACAGTGTACCTCCTGTCATTATTTTCATCCTTTCAACAACATTTACCAGTTTGAACACATCATTCATTTTCAGTAGCCTAGTATTTTGTGCCACACACTGTATCTTGGCAATGTGCTCCACTTTTAGGCACTGCAAAGTTGACAAAATACAGCTTGCCATATATGTTTCTTTGTGGATGCTTTTGTGTCATCTGGTGCACTCTGAGCTCAGTGAAATTTGGTGTCCAAAAAACAGTAAATACCCTATCAAAAATAATTATGTTGTACTTAATTGTAACTAGGTATACTACATGTATATCATTTATGTATAACGTGGAATATTACTTATGTGTACACCACAATACAGTATACTATTTATTTGTTCCTCCCATGAGGGTTTTTGGAACTTCTCAATAGGGCTTTGCACTATTACTGAAAATAGATTGCGTTGTATGAAACCCCCCTCATAGACTCAGACAAACATTGCGATCTGCTAATTAAATGCAAGTGTATGTGCAAGTGCACAGATAGTGAAGGGAAAAAGCAGAAAAGTTTGCTTTGGTCTGGATTAATTGCAAGCTGATACCATTCCATGACAAGGTGAAGGTCCTAGGAAACCCTTGTTACACTACAAGCGGCAAGCCCAATTTTAGTGCACGCACCGGGGGTCCTCTGTCACCATAGAAATGTCAATGCCATTGACTTAAGTTTTATGTAGGTGTCAGTTGGGAAACACTTTCCATTGCATACCTCTAACCTCAATGATGATAGGTTTCTGTCAGCTCCAATTGAGAGTTGGCATTTTTAACACACAAGATAACAGATCACAAGAGTTAATATCCAGCAAATATCTGAGGGTTTGTTTGCGATACAGATACTTTTTTCAGAACTATAATTGTAGATGTTTGGCGCTCGTGACGATGTTTCGTCCTTTGGGTTGGTATTCGTGTTTACTTGCCTTGTCTCGACTAAAAGACAACTTGGTTCGCGCTGAACGATTGACTCTTTAGAAAGCTTTCACTTAGGTTTAAGGAAATGTTAGTTTCACAGTCTTCCCGAATGCAATCAAGCGGCGGAATATTAAAGATGTCCACGATCGATGGTAATTGCAGTAGCATCCCCTGAATGGTTTCATAGAGGAACCAAGTGTTGTGAATTCTTTACGTTGGCAGTAGCTTAATTGCCATATTGGCTGGAAATTTGACGAGGAAAAACCCAGCCGTAAGTTTATATTCTTGAAGTTAAATGCTTTTTTCCCCCTGGGGAGTGAAATCAGCAATCACGATATAAGTTTGTGTTTTTCTCATGTAAACACCTATGAAATTCTTGAAACAGTCATTGGGAACGAGGGAATCTACCACATATCTTCCAGTTTACAGCGAAGGAACAACCGGTTGAGGATAAGGATCGATTGAAAGCGAAAAATATTCATTGAAAGCAGACAGCCCGTCAAATATACAGAAAGCTAGCCAAAATGCTCAACCAAGTCCGCCTAAATTTTCTGATGGTAATTCTCCTTTGAATTTATTTCGTTGATGATTTTAGTCTCTTCCCTCCCTCTAGATTACAGCCCATGGAGGTGTAGTTCTTTATTCAAGAATTTCCTTCCTTTATCATTTTAGTCTTTTCTCTTCCTCTGGCTTACAGGTGGCACGCCCAAGCCTTGGAGGTCAAGTTATTTATTTAAGATAATCATGATCACCTAACTTGAATGACTAACAAATTACAGTTGAGTGTCATTTGTTAAGAACTTTGCGAGTACCCATTTTGATTTTCTCCAAGAATAGTGAGTAATAGCAAAAATGCGACATACTACTACCTTATCAAAACCAAAATATGTTCGCTCTGTCCTCCATTTGTTTTGCAATTTGTTTCACTGGGCAAGTTCTCAATGTCGAAAAACCTCTGCAATTTTGTCTTGCAACGCAATGTCTTCATAACGGCAACCAGCTGGCAACATTATGATTTTCGCTTTGTTTTTAAAGCGGCATTTCTGCTCGGAAAATCTCGCAGCTAAGAATACGCAAAAATCATGTATATGTGTTCTCTAAGCTACACACTAATTTCAGTTTCCTAGTACACCTAGGGTCTTATTATAGTAAAAAATTTCTGTTATTTCATTAATCTAATATGTAAATATTTGTCAGCCACTATCATCTTCTGTAAATATGAATTATAGATATTACCCACCCAGGGGTAGCCATTAACCCCATCACTTAACAGCTACCTTAACCGATTAAGAGGTAGCCACTAACCCCATGACTTAACGGCTACCTTTCCATCGATATATAATATGTGGACTAAGAGGTAGCCACTAACCCCATGACTTAACAGCTACTTTTCCATCGATAAATTATATGTGGACTAATCGGTAGCCACTAAATCAATGAGTTAACGGCTACTTTTGGATCGGAATATATATTGCAGACCTAGGGGTAGCCACTAACAAAGGTCACGGCTCTTTAATTAAGACAGGGAAATCTTGCCACATTGTAGGTGTACTGGCATTTACATAACGGCGAGATTTGTGATACCTTTGGATCGGAATATGAATGAAGCCTCGCTTATGTTTAGGTGAGTTCACCTAGGTTGAGCCTGCAATCCAATAGAAAACCAGTACCTGGTCAGTAGTCAACTTAAAAAAAAAATAACAGCTGACCTCAGTGAGCTCTAAGCATGAGCCTGCGATATGGACACAGGATACTGGTCAGCGGTACCTTGTTTTGACAGGCGTCAATTGATCAAAACTTGGATGTTCAATACCAAAGATGTATGCTGTAAACTAGCTTGATTCTGGTCACATTGGCATATGTGGAGGGGTGGACGGAGGAACGTACGTACGGACAGTCAATGACGTCAAGGCTATAAAACCAAAATTTGTCGCATCAGTGGGTTACCATATTTTCTTAACTATGGTGCTCTGCGTGGGCGTAGAGCTCTGCTGTAAGTTATTTTTCGATAATCGCAGTGCAAAATCCAAAAAGATGTCAAGTCCAAGTCACGGTTTAAGGGAGATAAATTTAGCACAGCGTGCGTTGAAGGCTACTAACTTCTCATACGAGTAAGTCTCAGTATTTAACAAGATCTGTAAATTGATCAATTTCAGTGGCATGTTATTGTTCACTATTTGTCTAATTACATTGTATTTCGGTCTTCCTGTCCAGGAAACTGCATGGTTGTAATTAATGTCACTTGCTGAATTTAGATTTTCATTTAACATCAAAAGTGTACATGTAGGTCACGCTCCTTTTGTTTTAAGGTGCTAACATGCCATTTGCATGCATTGACCTTAGTCACTGTTTTCCAGGAGGGTGATAATTTTGTTCAAGCATATCAGTTTTATTTTCAGAACGAAATGATGGAAAAGTAAATTAAAGACTAAAACACATATCAGTGACAGCCATGTGTTATGTATGAACAGAAAATATGCAACCATGCATGGAATTTAAAAAAAAGCAACTACAGATTCAACATTTACTATTTTCCTAAACAAATGATGAGTGACATCAGCTTTAAACATCCCTAAAATTATTTTGCTTTATCTCAGCAAAATGCTCCTTGCCCATCAGACAAGTCATGACAACAACCTCCTGTCTTGAACACTCTTAAATTTACTTTATCTCAGCTAGTGCTATACTTGCCAATCAGGCTAGTTGTGACGACAACCTCCAAGCCTGGTGGTCCACTCCTCTAGCCTTGCACTATCAGACAACACTTATGTCACACCCTGGTATCAGACAAAATGTAAATCTAATTGAACTATCTTCCAGAGTAAACCAAAACTAAAGATATTCATAGAGTACTCTACCAAACTATCAGCCTTCTAGTTCAAGCAAGCAAGGTTTTTCGAAGGATAATAGTTAGCAGACTGAAAAGGGGATATGAATCAGAAAGTGGAGAGCAAACAGGCTTTGTTGTGGACATAGGAAACAATGGAGCAAATCACAAACTGATGTATTATCATGAGTGCTAAAGCTTTTGACTGCACTTAGGTCATGCTTAACTGTGGAACATAATGACTGCAATGTTTTTTTTTTCTGGATGGAGATGTGCTAAAGGATTTGTATGTAAAACCTGAACCTATACAGTGAGTACATCTAAAAAATGGGGGATACTGAGTGGATCAAGGTGTAGGAAGAGGCACAAGACAAGGCTGTGTGCTGTCTCCTTATTCAACATTTATGCTGAAGGAATAATTATGAGAACCACAACAGATGGAAAACCACAAGTAATTATTAGTATCAGCAGCCACACAATATTAACAATTTGCATTTTGCACATGACATTACCCTGCTTTGCATCGCATGATCAGACTCTCTGAATTAAACCTCTCTATACCCGTAAGAAAGGTAAGTGAACAGAGAGAGGTACTGCTAAACACCATAAAAACAGAGACTCTGATGATAGGCAATGAGAGAGTGAGTATGATTTCCGGCTGCATCAGTGGTTACCGTAGAGAAGTCAAGAAAGTTATATAGAGCTAGAATCAAAATCCAAAGTAAACTTGGAGGCAAACATGTCACAAAAGATTTGGAGAAGAATCGCTCTGGCAAGAGCTACGGTACAAATGCGAGGTGAGGCACAATTTGGAAAAATCAGAGGGATTAACATCAAGCTAGAGGTATGCTTATATACTTAGAGCTCTAGATAGCCTTCCAATAGCAACTTACGGATCACAATCTTTTATGCTAAAGGCAGATGGTAAGGAGAAATAAAAGGCATTTGAAATATGTTGTTAACATTATAAAGGTTATGGAAGGAGTGTGAATTTCTACCATTAATGATGTAATGTAATGGAGTAACAACGAATGGCTGTGACAACATAATAAAGTAATATGCGAGTTTTGTAAGGAAAATGAAGGATCACCGTCGTAAGAACGTAATAAGGTATTACGGGTTTTTGTAAGGAACAATGAAGAATCATCGTTGTAACAGCATAATAAGGTAACAAGCGAGTTTTGTAAGGAACAACGAAGAATCACCATAGTAACAACGTAATAAGGTGATTAGCAAGTTTGGTAAGGAACAACCCAGAATCACCGTGGTAACAACATAATAAGGTAGTAAGCGAGTTTTGTAAGGAACAACGAAGAATCACCATCGTAACAACGTAATAAGATAATAAGCGAGTTTTGTAAGGAGCAACA
>BLFO01003992.1:1649748-1656976 GCA_014634245.1 Montipora cactus
AAGTACTTTTTTTTCTGCATGTCAGTTACATACTTTTACTGTACCTTTGACATAATATTATTTATATTATACACACATACATTTTTGTTTTTTTAGTTCTCACAATCCAACCATTCACCAAGAACACAACAGTCACTGAAGGAAATCCAATTAATTTGACATGTCATGCAAATGGCTTTCCAGTTCCATCTGTTGTATGGAAGAAAGATGGACAGGAAATACGCTCAACGAGTGTGCTTAACATTGAAAGCAGTCAGAGAAGTGACAGTGGAAGATACATCTGTATAGCAAGCAACACTCTGCAAAAGAAAGAAATGGAAACATTTGTCATTGTAAATTGTAAGTAAAATGAGGCAAAGAAGATACACTGTACACATACAATGTTGGTCTGTGGCAACTGGTCACCCTGCTCAACTTTCCTAATCCTAATTGCAAAAAATGTATTATGGCATCAAAAGCTATGTGCAAGGATTTTGGTTAGAGGATGTCAGGAAGTGTGTATACCTGAGACAAACATACATAACTGGTTTTCATTGCAACATGAATGTTTTGTCCGGTTGGCAAAGGAGTTTTTTCTCTACTTGTAAAATGTTATGTGATCCATGCCTCATACGTACATGTATGTCCTAATAAATTTTTATTAGCCCCAGTCCGCAGCACCTGAACCAATGTTTTGGCTCTTTCTTTGAATGGTTGATGTCATCCATCAATGCGCTCCTCTCACTTTAACTCTCAAGAGTTCACAATAACCATAGTGCTGTGACATTTGTCTTTTATGGACATAGCTGAAGTGTACCCCACTTTCTCTGTCTGAGTATAATGATCTGACCATTTCTGAGTGTGACTGGGGTTGCACCAATTGCCTACCTGACATGCTTCTTTTTAATCATTTTGACAATTAATGATACTCCTTTGATTTTCTGTTTGCTCTCATTTGTTAGATTTTCAAGCTTCTTTAAACCTTGACAGCTCTACAGTGTACCTGGGAATTAAGAGATTTTTAATCCATTCCTAGAAGACCCTAACACTTACCAATGTCTTCATACGTGTAATTCTGTTCTTGATTCATACCTCAATATGCTGACTTCAAATTCAAAGTTACTATCTTGATGTGCTTACATGAGCAGCAGACAGCTGCAGTATGTTTTGTGACATTGCCAATCCTAAATGCTTCTTATTATTCCATTTGAATATACACAGCTTGAGAAATACCCAGTTGACTCACAAAAATATGTATCTACTCTTAACACATCCTAATTCTCAGCCATTGGCCTCTCTCCGAAACTTGGCTGGATTATAATTCCAAAGACCTACATGTATATGATATTCCTACCTACAATTTCATTTCTAATACCAGGCCCACTAGATCTAGAGGTGGTGTAGGCATATTTTTTTTCATGATGCCTATAAATTCAGGAGAAGATACATCTAGAATTCCAAAACAGTGTCCTTGAATCTGTCACTGTAGAGATTCCTCAACCAAACAATGAAAAAAACATAATAATCGTTGGGCTGTTTATACAAGTGCCCTAGTGTCCGGATCGACTGATGATTAAGTTAAACAAGTCCTTGAAAAAATTGGCTTTGAGGACAAATTGTGCCTCCTTCTTGTGGGGACTTTAACATCAATATTTCATTTTATTTCTCTTTTAACATCAATATTCTTAGTGCATCCACCCTACTAGTGAGTTCATTGACCTCATGTACTCACACTATTAAATGGTACAATGTACTCATCTCTAAACCTACCAGGGTCACTTCTCATACTGCCATTTAATAGACAATATTTTTTCTAATGATCTCGACAATGACAAATTCAGTGGTAGCCTTTGGTCAGACATCTCATGAGACCACTAACCTATGTTTCAAATTACCAACTCCACCTTAAACTCACACATTTTTCTTCACCAAATGAAGCATTTAACTCTTTATGGATTCTTTTTATTCTGTCTATGACAACTGCTTTCCAGTTAAGACTCTTAAGGCTAAAAAAGCGTTCATCAACTACTCCCTGGTTTAACTCAGGGCTCTTAAACTCCTGTTGTAGGAAAAAAAACTTCTTATACGGGATTCTGTAATGACCCCACACCTACTACTGTACTAAATTTTGTAACAAATACAACTATATAATTAAATTATTGATGGTGCCTGGCATAACTTTGTCCCATCCCGTATGAAACCAGCAGATCTGTGGCAGATCTGTTTTCGCAAGAACAGATTAACAGCAGACCAATTTTTCATCTGCAGAATCTGTTTTCAGTCTGTGCAGATGTGGGGCCTCGGCTGTCTGCAATGATTTTGAGCTGCAGACTAGCAACAGATCAAAAGCAGACCTGCAGATAATCTGTTAAGTCTGTACGTAATCTGCAACATAGCCCGACAGGACTCTTGATCTGATGTCCACACATTGTCTGCAAAACACACAAAAAACACAATTTCACCAATGCTGGGAGACAGGGCAGTTGCGAAAAAGGACAGTGTCTACAACACTTGGACTATCCGTCAGTCATATATATTCATTAATTATTAGATGAGAATGGTCAATTGTTTTTTTCAAAATGTCAAGCCATTTAAAGCATTATTTTGGCTGGCAGTAACATCAAGTTTGTCCCAACGATTATTTGTCGTGCGATTTTATTGGCTACTTTGTCACATCGTTCAAACACTAGGCAGTCATCACGCGATAACCCTCGTTCCCTGATTTCTCTGCATCGAAACTGAAGAAACAAAGCTAGTGGAACTTTCTCTTAACCACCGACATTATCAGCTGACAATACCAGCCGCCTGACGGGTTTATTTGCTAAATAACTTTGAAAATGGAATTCCAGTTGAGAAAATTAAAATGTCTTGAAGTAACATGCAAACATTACATTTATTGTAGTTAACTTCTGATAATTAGTCTCTACCGATAGTCTATACATGTAGCTACATGTAGTTGTCATCATCGTAGAACTGTGTGTGCAACAGTTTGCTTTGAAATTCTGTAGTTTGGCTTGTACCACTTACAGTGTATACATGTATGCACACTTACCTCCAGTCTTGACAATTTTAACCGGGTATGCTGTCGGCAAAAGTCGGACGAGATCAACTCGGATCGCTCACCTCAGATCGAGCGAAAAACGATGTTGTAAACCAAAACTACTCTAGGTTCTACCCAATTTCACCAAGGTGATTTATCGAAGCCTTGTCATTTCGTTTTTACATCGATCCGAAGGGAGCGATCCAAGTTGATCCGATCTGACTTTTGTACCTGTCTATTTTTGAGAGTGCCACAGTTATCATCGCCTTATGAATTAACGGTATCTTATCTTATCTTACTTAATTGGTTTTGCTAGTGTTTATCCGGTGGGTAGTGTTATCCACCTTTTGAAAAACCGAGGCCTGGTCTTTAACCTGAGAACTCTGGATGTCAAGGCAAGCACCCTAACCACTGGGCCACACTGCCTCCTACAGCTGAACACTGTCAGAATAATTATATGTATCTGTTTCTGGTGTTGGGTACAATTGCTGGGGTCTTATATTATTGTTGACCCATCTCACTGTCGTATTTCTAATAAGCATATGTGTACATGTACCATTTAAAGATAGACAAACAATAAACAATATTTATTAACAGAGATCTTTATAGTGATGATTAAAGTTGCAAAAAGGTAACCCTTTTCTTTCAAAGAGTGGCACTTATAAATTTCACTCTAACACCAGATGGATTTACTTATAAGAAGCCAAGGGGCCGATTCAGGGTTGACAGTATTAATACGCACCACCCTCAAATGCACCAAGTAAAAGAAAATCAACATAAAAGAATTGACAGAGCTAGAAACGACTGGACATACCAAAACAAATCAAATGAAGCATCAATAAAATCAATATTGCAAATTCCAAATAAAACCAATCGACTATTTTCTTTTAAGCTAAATGCATGTACCTTGCTGTGTTTGGGAGGCAGTGATCAGAGAAATTGTAAAGCAGGGATGGCACTAGGATTTTTCAGTCTGGGTCCTGGGACCCGCATGTTCGGCCAAATTGGGGTCCCAAGTATTTCTTGGGGGTCCCAAAATCTTGGTGACCGTCTGCGAGAAAAATAGTATGTTTTAAATTATGAGAAAAAGAGAGTAACCAACTTGGAATTAATATTGACGCATATGCATATGCATAGGACCGGCCGACAAAGGCTTTTTCTAGAGCCGTTATATTCGTTCCTGGACAAGAACTCTGTTAATGAAAGAGCACCCTTCCCAAGGGTTTACGCATTACTGGTTTCCTCCCTTAGGAGCAACGAACAGTGACGTCTTTAGCTATATATTTGCATTCAGTGACTTGCAGAGTACATTCCTCTGAAGAAGACCGCAGAAGGTGGTCGAAAATTTAGTTTTAACCTTTTTAGGTGTTTTAAACCCCATTTCTTAGAACTTCAATTATGAGCACAGATCGCTCCAACAGCTTTACAAACAACAGAATATACTGACAAATCAAAGCAAGTTGTGTGAGTTATTTAAGTCAGTGCCTTGCGTCCTGGGACGCATTAAAATTTCGATGATGCATTTTTTGGATTTTATTTGCGTACAAAAGCACGATTTCTGCGTTAACGCGATCCTGGTAAAGTACAGTCTTTTATCATTGCTATTTTATTTAAGGAATAGAGGACTTTTTCCGTGTTTCCATAGCCTCATCTAAACACGAGAATTTGAGACAGTTATGCAAACCCAAGACACAGTCAAGTGTTTGCATAACTGTAGAGAATTCTCCTAACTCCCCAGGGCCCGGTTGTTCAAAAGCCGATTAACGCTAATCTCAGATTAAAAATTATTCAAGGAGTTTATTTCTCTGCTCCCAAATGCTGTTCAACGCTGCTATTCGGCAAATCTTTACATTAGAAGAAGTCAATCTTGAAAAACAAAAATAAACAAAAGAAACTTACACCAAAAAGTTAAAAACATGAAACAAAAGTTTACGCTAATCCTGGATTAGCGTTAATCGGCTTTTGAACAACCAGGCCCGGGTGTTTAGATGAGGCTATGGAAACACGGAAAAGGTCCTCTATTGTTTTTATAAAATATTTCTCATTTCTCAAAGATAATTCGACAAATGAAGGAAAATGCTGTTGTTGTTTTTTTTACTTCTTGATTTGAAAAAGATTTTCTTGATACACGTTCATAATTATTTCCTACCAGCCAATCAAATGTGCGTCTGACAACACATAACCAATCAAAATTTGTGTGATGTCACATCCGTGTTTCCACACTCTCATCTAAACACAGCTATTGACCAATGAGAGTGCGCATACTATCCTTATTATTTTATAAGTTCCTATCGTGTATATGGATCACAGAGTCCATATTTAAGGCAATTTACAGACACTAAATAATATTTTGCCCTAAGGCTACGGGTTAAAATGTAGTCTCTCATTTCGGGAGAAAACATACCATTCTTTGTAACGACATGGAGATTTTCAATTTTTGTGGCTTCACATACTTTTATCCATACCTTGTTTTGCTATGTGCTTTTTTACTATGATTTGTTGCAATATTATTCTTTTGTAATGCATTTCTTTGCTTGCTTATGTTAATTTGGATAGGTCTTTTTTACTTCTTTGGGATTTTTCTGGCTTGTCTGTTTGCACTTTTAACTTATACTCTTTCTGATTGAATCTATAGTTGTTCTCCATTGTATACCTTGCATTTATCAGTTGATTAAGCATGAGGTATTGTTAGGAGACTAACCTTATGCAAACTTTTGCATATACAGTACAGTACCTTTTTCCTTTCACCATGTTATTACATGTTTGGATGCTTATTTAGCTATGTTCACAAAGAAGTAGTAGTAGCAGGAGCAGCAGCTGCAAGAGATGTATGACGGAAATCCAGGGGAAATCGATCTTTGTTTGAGTTAGTGTAAGGTTCGAGCTAGCGAGGGTTTGAGTTATCAGGAGTCAATGTAGTAGTAGTAGCAGCACCAGAAGCAGTAGCAGGCTGTAGTAGCAGTAGCAGATGTAGCAGCAGCAGCAGTAGTAGTTGTAGTTGTAGTTGTAGTAGTTGTTGTTGTTTTTGTTGTTGTCTGCTTGTCACCCCCTTTTTATCATCAACATCTTTTTAACACCTTGAGGTATCAAAATCCATGCTGTGTATGGTAAAAGCAAAAAGACTGCATGTTCAGTGTACAATGCAAAAAGCAATAACAACCATTAGAATACCATACTAAAACCTCTTTGTTGTCCTTTATATCAAACTGTTACCTTTCAGTGGTATTTTTGCTGTTTCTTTTTCGTTATTTTTCATTCAACTCCAATTCCATGAAATAGACTAAGCATTAATGTTTTGTTTATGTAATATAGTACTTTGTTAATCGTACTGATGATCAATGTTGTTTTCAGACCCAGCTTACATAGAAAACGTTTCACCCCCATCACCACATGAGTCTTGGATTGCACAGAATGTTACTTTTGTCTGCAAAGCAAATGGTGTTCCAACCCCAACAATCATTTGGAAAAGACCTAATGGAACTGAAATAAAGAGAGTTGTCGGCAGTGAAAACGTGTTACGTTTACTGATGCAAAAGGATGGAGACTTTGGATCATATTTGTGTGAAGCTGACAACACTGTGGGTTCGGTAGATAATAACACAGTTCAGGTGTATCAAATAAGTAAGTTAGCTATGTAGTGTCCCTGCTAATGGTTACATGTCCATGTACATGTATGTGTATGTGAAGCAAAGAGTCCATTCACATTTAAAAGTAGGTGTACCACATGAAGAAAGATCGGCTGAAGTCTCACATACACATCACCAAAGATGCAGTAAATTGTGTTTCTAGAAATGCGCATTGAATGATCACATATTGTTATTGTTATTGTTATTGTTACTGTTATTATTTTTGTTGTTGTTTCCTGATAAATGCTTGCTAATAATCTGGAAGGGCCGGGTCCAAATCATGGTCCTTAAGGTACCACATGTTGGGGTACAGCTTTAGTTCTATTGCATTGATAAGACCTGAAAGTTAGAAATTTCGAGGCAAATGAAAGGTATAGACTATATATTCAGGAGAAAAGAACACATACCGTGCATTTTACCCTTCGACACACCCATCCGAAAAATTGGTTTTTGCCCAGGTTTTTGCCCAGGTTTTTGTATGAAAACCAGAGGCAAAAGTATGATCGTGTCCTGATTATTCATTCATTTATATATATATATATATATATATATATATATATATATATATATATATATATATATA
>BLFO01003992.1:1665037-1670037 GCA_014634245.1 Montipora cactus
AATTGAGTGAAGTTAAAAACTTAAAATGTCTGATATTAACAACGTTAAAATCGGTGTGAATAAGTGTTTTGAGTCGCCAACTTGCATGAGCAAGTAACCAAGTAGTTAAAAATACTTTATGAAATGGATTTGACGCTCTAAACTTAGCAGGCTTTCAGAGGACCAAACTATTATTATTATTATTATTATTATTATTATTATTATTATTGTTATTATTATTATTATTATTATTATTATTATTATAATTATTATTATCTGGTTTTTTTATCCTTGTAATACCAACAATGGTTGAGTCCTTCATCAGAACAAATGAGCCCAACAAATTGACCTGCTCCCAACTGGAGGTTTCATAAGCCTAGTTGGTAGAGCATTGCACCAGCATCTCAGAGGTCATGGGTTTGAATCCCATTGGAGCCACCCGCTTTAAGAAACAGTGGCTTAAGTTGTCCAGATGAGTGCGTGTGGATCATTTCTCCGTCCGTCAATACTGCATATAACAATGTTATCATATACATTTTTATTATGTTAAGGGCCACCAGATGCACCAACCATCACGACACAGGATACAGACATTCAGGTTGAATCATTGTGGGTAAAATGGACTCCACCAATTCTTAATGGAGGAAGTAATATCACAGGATATCGTGTAATAGTTCTACAGGATGGAAAAGTGATAATAAATGAAACCATAACCCCTGACAAGCTTGAGTACTTTGTGGATAAAGGTTTGACCAAAAGCACGTACTATACTTTGAGGGTCTCTGCCCTAAATAAGGTTAATGAAGGAATGGCAGATGAAAAGAATGTGATGACTAAGTATCAAGGTGAGAAATCTCATCTTACATTTGTGATAGTGCATTAAAATGCAGTGTGTGCTTTGATTGAATTTTATTTTTTAAATATATAAGCTACAGTGCTTTGGTGGAGTTGGGATAATGGTTTGTCGACTATTTCTGTTTGCAAAGTTGCTCTATCAATGACAGTTACAATGACTTTCTTCAATGAGATTATTACAAGAATGATGGTTGAGTGAAAAATAATTTGAAGAAATTGTTTAGGATGTTTGCACCACCTTTGAGAAGATCTTAAGGGAAGTGCAGGGTTTGCGGCTGTAAGATTTTGCAGTTTTCCTGGCCTTCATTGTTCACCTATCATTGATGTCATAAAGGAGAATTGCTGACTTAAAACCGACTGGTCAATTACATGTATGGGAGCATTTTATTTCTGTTATTATTTGGGACAGTAAGACGTGATAGATTTTCTGTTGTTTCATAAAGAAGCAGAAACCGTTAGCAATAACAAGGGATTGTACAGCTAACTTTAGCTGGTATATTTAACTGTTCAGGTTAACTCTGCATTTGGGTTCACGTGGAGATACCAGCATTTACATTCTGCACAGGGTACTCAGACTTTTTGGCGCAATGTTTGTCATACAGTGAATGCTTTTGTCACCATTTTTGATTTTTAGGGGCCCCAGGTACTGCGGAAATTATAGGTTTGCCTCCTGTAACCAAAAGCAAAGAAGTGCCAATAAAATGGAATGTGCCACAGAGCAACGGAGCAGCCATAACTCTGTACACAGTGTACCAAAGAGATGTAAAAAAGGGTGATATAAAAGGGGAATGGATCAAAATACGGGTAATTAAGGACTTATCAAGGCGTCAAGTGGTTGTTTCATTGGAGAAAAACAAGGTGTATGAGTTTGTGGTTACCGCCAATAACAGTTTCGGTGAAAGTTTGCTAGAAGGACAAAACATCAGACAACTTAACGTTTCAGGAGGTAGGCAGAACTGCTTTACTGATTTTTCCATAAGGAGTTGCATGCCTTGCAATTTTGTCGTGATACATTGTACTTTAATGCACCTTGACAGTTTTCTTAGCTGTTTTTATTTGGTTTTTATTGTATATATTTTCATTCTTTCTTTCCCATGGGTGGGCACCTTAGATGGGTCTGAGCATACCATTTGCATTTTTCCATTTTGGGCATCGAGTTTTACTTTCCTTATTCCATTTTAGTGTGTATTACCCAATAGAGTTTGAAATAAGTAAATTAACAGAAGAGCTTTGAAAATGATAGAGGTTTCTAGAGGTCAGAAGGATCTTTAATTTTGCCCCATGAAAATGCTTGCTGTGCGCTGTGTGGTATATACATATATATGGTAGAGCGGCGGAGATCTAACCCGAAGGTCGTGGGTTCAATTCCCACCCTGGTCAGAGTTTTTCTCTGTCCTTGTGTGGGTCCATTTCCATCAGTAGGGCTAACGCTCACATGGTTCATATGGGATAGAAAGCGAGCACTTCACATTACACTCTATTCAGTTAACTCTGTTTAAAATATAAGTGCTACACGGCCAACGTTTGTATAAACGTAACTTTTCCTTGTACTTGTACATGTTCATTGCCGTGACTTTAACATCTTCAGTTCCCAGGCCTGCTCCCGTCTGACCTTGTAGCTCAGTCGGTAGAGCGGCAGAGATCTAACCCGAAGGTCGTGGGCTCAATTCCCACCCTGGTCAGTTTTTCTCTGTCCTTGTGTGGGCCCATTTCCATCAGTAGGGCTAACGCTCACATGGTTCATAAGGGATAGAAAGCGAGCACTTCACATTACACTCTATTCAGTTAACTATATTTTTTTCTGCCTGGGGGGTTTTGTTGATTATCCTTTTCTTAAAACCCATACAGGCAACCATAGGGCAGCATAGTATTATTTTTGTGCATGATGAAAAAGTGTGCATTTGTGTATATCAATCTCCATAGATATTCCGGATCCTGTAAATATTCAAGTTCAGGAAAAAGATGACACTGTAATTCTCACTTGGGATGAACCAGAAAATAATGGAGCAACCATCATTAAGTACTCCATCTACACAAGAATTTTTGGTGATGAAGAGTGGAAAAAAGAGGCAGACTTAAAAGTAAAAGATGCTTTCAAGCTTGAATACATTCTTCCGTTAGAGAGAGGCAAAAACTATGAATTGATGGTGACTGCAACCAACGCATTTGGTGAGAGTGCCATGAATGAAGACAACATTCAGACATTTGAAGTACCTAACCTAGGTGAGCAAAGGGTTGAATCATCAAAAATAATTGGAGGGTGTCATATTCATTGTATTGTCCGCACAATGATGAAAGATCATCATACATGTGAATGTAATTTACCAGTATTTCTGAGTTATGAGTCAGTTTTCCTTTTCTGTTAGCGACAGCAGACCCAAATGCACAAACAGGGCCAACAGGAGTAACTCCCGCCATTATTGCCGGAGCAGCAGCTGTTGGAGTTCTTCTCATTCTCGGTCTGATCATTCTTGTGATTTGGTGGAAACGAAGGAAGACCCCATCAGAAAGTGAGTACATGTCATTGTAATCAATTGGGTCGAGGCAACGGAACCTGCAAGCATGACAAGTTATTTCTGCACTCTTTTTAATGAACAAAACAAAGACCCTGAGTATCGTCGTATGATCTCAATTGAGGAAACAAACTGTACAGGCGCATTAGGCTTTAGGGCAAGTTCAATCCAGTCCAATGTTGCTCTGCTTTCAAAACAAAGCGTGCTTCCAAGCTGAAAAGATGCTAGCAGATGTCTTTTTTACCTTTTTAAAAGTTTATTTTTAGCATGTCACGTAAAAATAAAGAGTAGGCCTTGCTCTTATACGCGCTGAACGCTTGTTTCTATAGTATTTTAGAGCCTTCTGTCAACATGGGATAGGGTTAGTTGGTAAGTGAATTCCTCAAACTGTTTAAATGGGTCAATTTTCCAGCAGTCTTGCCCATGAGGTTTGTTAATGTGGGTGAGTCGTAGCCCATATCGTACTTTAGAATTGTATCAACTTGTTACCTTTTAGTTCTTGTTTACTATTTTTCCCTCTTATTCTTTTTTTCTAGCTGGATCAGCAACAGCCGGTCTGTAAGTATGACAACCACAATGGTTTATCCTTTTTTTGCACACCTCCTCTGAAGCCTCACTTAAAGGCAACCTAAAACACTAGCCCAACTGGTTGTTCCTACGCATTTCTCCTTGTTGAAACTGCATTTTCCTCATGGGAGATGTTTTCGTTTGTGTGCGTTTTTTTTTAAATTAGTTTCGATCGTAACATGCAAGTGCTTTTCAGTGTACCTTTATTAACATAATTAAATCAGCTTTTTATTGTGTTCCATATATTTGAAACAACCTTTGACAAAAACATTGAATAGTTGAGGAATCTTTGTATTTTTGACTCAAGGAATTATCTTCTGTATATTGTGATATAAGATGATAATAAAGGTGTTTTATGGTAAGATATGCCATTCGGGCGAGAAAGTTTACTCTTCTTCGGCATCCCCCTTACAAAAAAATCTCACACAATAGTGCCTGTTGGATGCATCAGTATCGGGATCTCACTTAGAGGGTTCATGGTTAAATATCAGTGCTTTGTTGTGATGCACTCTTTCTTGTGAATTGCTATGTTAAGAAGACAATACCAAGCTGTGAAACGTGCCTTTGTTATGTCATGTCACAATTTCCCCAAAGAAATCCTTTATCAACCTTACTGATTCTCAGTTTATTTCCTCAATCGAAAGTAGGTATGCCAGAAAATGGTGATCATGCACATACGTGACAGTTGACATTTTCTTGGTTTATTACTATAGGCAAGGCCCATACCCAGATGAACTGGCTGATGGATACTCGGCTGTTGGTGCAGCTCAACAGCTGCAGGAAGGAGGACTTGTTGCTGATGTGACTTATGCACAAGTTGACAAGTCGAAGAAGAAGAAGAAGACCAAAACACCAGTGACTGATGTGTATGCCCAAGTTGACAAGTCCAAGAATTCCAACAAGAAGCGTAACAAGGTAAGGTTATTTCCATGTAAAGTTAGTTTTTTTAAAGTTGACCCATCACCTGTGCAACTGACACAACACCTTGGTTTGTCAAGCCACATACTGTGTTGAGCCATGAATGAAGGGGTTATTTTCTAAGTTAATAGTGGTGCTGCATTGTTGTAGAGAGTTCTGATGACAGGC
>BLFO01003992.1:1675037-1687989 GCA_014634245.1 Montipora cactus
AATCATCTTCCAGATGACGAACAAACTTGTAAACGCGCGAACCTGACACTTTGCAAAAACAAAGCGAAGGAAGGGATCCAAAGCAGGGAATTTTGACTACCACAAATGATATTAGGATAAACGGACTGAAAATTTGAAATTGTTGTAAAATCCATGTAATTCGTAATTTGGGTAATTCGATATAAATCGAAGAGCTAATCATTGTAATACTGGTAATTAGGATAGAAAATAGGTAACACAAAGAAAGCGGAATTTAAAATGTTTTGCATCATCTTTTTATTTTAAAAAAGGTATTTGTGGACCTTTTCAGAACTTCGGAATAAATAAAACCAAAATCGCTACTCCATCCCAGACTTGCTCTACCTAATTCAAGCAACTGGTCAGTTTCCAGCAAAATGATACCCAAATCTAGAATTTACCAGACAAAATTGTGCGACATCCATACCCTTCCATCCATCCATACCCTAATAAATGTTCAACCGTGACACATGCACACATCGTACATGGATGGACAAACCAAAATTGTCAAAAATAGATGGTTTTTAGCCAAATTACTAGAAGATAGGAGCCGCATCATAGCATAATTAACATGCGTTGATTCTGCATGGATCCAAGGCTATTTTAGGCTTCTTTTCAAAGTTTTAAAATCAGGATTTTCCGAGATTTTGCAAAGGGAAGACCAAGGCAAAATTGTCAAAAATTAGTCGATTTTCTGGGAAAACTTCAAGGGGCTAAAAAGGTAGTAAGTAAAAGTGGGATCATAACCTTACTTGTATGCATTCATTTTTCGAGTATCCCAGATTAGTATACATATATACTCACCCAGTGATCTTGGTGTTTCAAGCAATTTGATTGGTTCGCTATCTCGGAGTAATTGAGCATTATTCACTCCGTAGGGAATGAATAATGCTTGATCCAAACAAAACAAAAAATGGCCGGCGTAAACTCGCCAGCATTTATGAATCGGAAATATTGAGAATACAAGATGATGCTGTGCTACAGAAGACAAAGAAGGCCACAAAATTTAGCCTGAAAGTTTTCAAAGGTAAGAGAAGAGTTCATTCTTTTGCCAACCAGTGTTTGACTTCGTTTTTCCATATAATTATTGCTGAAAATTAAACAATCTTCACGCCAACAAGTTGTTTCACTCGGAGTAATTCTCTTGTAGGGTTAGTCGTCCACCAAAACGAATTTCTTAGTGAAATCGAGGAATTAAAAAAATGTTTAAGCAAAGTTCCACATGGTTGCAAGGAAACAAGACTGGTCATTTTACAACGAACTAACGCTCACCTCAATTAAAAAAGGTAAAGTCTCTGTTACGAGCCTGAAGGCATCATTAAGGCCGGCGCTTATCTCCGGTTTCCGTAGCATGAAGCGACTAGGAGTATTTATGCTCCCCCCTGGATGGGATGCTAGTCCAACGCAGGGTTACCCCCAGCATTACGCCGGTACCCATTTATTCACCTGGGTGGAGAGAGGCACCGTGAGAGTAAAGCGTCTTGCCCAAGAACGCAACACAATGTCCCCGGCCAGGCCCCGAACCCGGACCACTCGATCCGGAGTCGAGCGCACTAACCATGAGGCTACCGCGCCTCCCACCTCGATTAGAGCCACCATTTCATGTGGATCCTTTAACAACTGTACTTTCAATTTCCATTTCAAATGATCCTCAAGCACTTTGATCGAACGGTGAAAATGTTTTAAAAAGCAAGCTTTCGATTTAGATTGCTGATTTAAACGATGCTAAATGACCAATTTGCTGTTTGTGACGAAGATTTTAACGAAGGTTATCAACAATTATTAAATTCTCAACCTCGGATAATGCAATTCTCGTGCTGTTATTGGTTCACTCGATCTCGGTTATCAGCGCATATACCTTAGTTTGACCTTATATGGTAAATGATCGCGCTTAGCGCTGCTAAACTAAAAACGTTTACGCCAGAAAGCGAAATTTCTTTCGGTATAAAGAAAAAAACGTTTTTGTGGAAAGTTTGAATCACTTTCAAAGCTTAGAGATACGCGAACAGTTTTTGTGATGAGCCTGCGTCTGTCTGACCACGAGGTATTACACAACATCGCATCTTCATCAACTTTTTTCGATTTCGCTAGGATTTTCTCGCTTTTTTCGCTCGTATTTCGTACCTCTAAACTTTTGGAGTGTAAGGAATTTAATAAAACAATTATTCCATTCGCGCTTGTTGGATATGAGACTGGTTATAGCCAACTCGGCGCTACGCGCCTCGTTGGCTATTTACCACCTCATATCCAACGCGCGCTCATGGAATAATTGTTTTAAAAAATCCAACTAGTTGGTCAAAAAAATATCGAGACAAAACATCTTTCGCTAGTTAAGGCTAGACTTTAATTGTTGTTTTGGTTTTCAAAGCCGGCGCTTTTCGCTACTAGTGGGCTATAACAAATCGCCTACTAGTAGCTCAACCAATCAGAACGCAGCATTGATAATAGACCACTAGTTGGATTTTACTAATTTAGATTAGTCATGTTTAAAGCTTCTGTATACACTCTCGCGCATGCTTTGTGCCGCTTGCACGTTTTCTACGCATCACTTGAGATGCCAATGAAATTGACTTTGGATGATCTTTCTGCATTTGTTGTTGAGATCACTTCGTGAGTATATACTAAAAAAAATATTCTACCACTATTCACCTCGATTTCAAAGAATAATTCTTAAATATCCTATGCTAGAAACACTTTGTAAAATGGCCTAAAAATGAAAGGAAGAGACGTCCTGTGATAGTGCCGAAAATCGGGATTTCCCTCAACCCTCCCTCCCCTACGGCGGACCAAAGAAAAAAATGGCCGCTTTTATAGACAAAATTCTGAGAGCTAAACCATAGCAAGTACAAGTAAGATTATGGCCCAACTAGGATGCATCGACTCTCCAAGGATCTCAGAATTCGTTTGGCCAACAAATCACTTGGAAACGGCCTAGATTTATAAATATGGCAAGTCTTTGAAAATTGTCGAAAATAGGGATTTACCGATATTTTGCTGAGGGGTGACCAAGGCAAAATTGTAAAAAACCACCGATTATTAGGCAAACTTCTGGGAGCTGAAAAACTAGTTTGGTATCAAAACCAAAAACTAAGCCTCATCCCTCAATTTTTCTTGCCTAATTAATTTACTGAACATGCAAAGTTTCACAAGAACCCCTTTGAAAGTCGTAAAAATATGAGACCCCAAACTTCGCTATTTTTTTTTAATTCGAGGCCGCTTGACATCATGCTATTTCATCCGGTATTAACTGTACATGTAATTTGCAACGGTCGATCTCGGATTGATTCAACTGTGCAGGGAATATGTTCTATAAAAACTACAAATCGCAACTTTTCTTCGGCAAAATCCGGCGACGCGACAGTGAAGAAGGGGAAAATAAACCTTCCCCAAAACACATCAAATCACCAGGGACGGCACAGAAACTAAAAGGTAAGCGAACTTAATATTTACGTGAGTGTTAGTAAGATATTGAGGTTATTTAAGCTCATAGGGACAAAAATATGTTCAGCAAAGGTTTCATTCAAAAGAGTAATTAAAGCACGAAAGGGCATTAGGGTACGTTGGACGTTCGGTTTCATCAATTTCAAGAGTTAAACGGCAAAAGTACGGGTGGTCTACGACGAATGGTAACTACCATTTTGAATATTTGTGACGTGTAATGGTTGCCCTCTTGTTTCAGAACAAAAGCTGTTTGTGTGAATGCAAGAAATCAACCATTCACGTCACAATTATTCAAAATGGCAGCGCCCGGGAAATTTGAAAACCAAAACAAGCGTTTTTGAAATTGGTGTATTTCGGATACAACACTTCCACTGGAAAGAGATCGAACAATTTTGATTGTAAACATTATGCTCAAGTTCAATTCTTGTTTTAGAGGAGGTTTCCTTTAACTCCTCAATTCCTAAGCGAGATTGTGACAGTGAGTGACACAACCGGCACCTTACTTAACAAGACGTCTAAAAGGGCGTATCCGTTGAATGCACAAACAGTTAACACAAATTGTCCAGTTACAGTGAACTTCAACCACAGGAAAACTTCGGAAAATGGCGAGAGATTACCAGAAAGATAAATCTGTAATATAAGTTGACGTTCTTTGTTGTAAAAACTCTTATTGTTAATGTTACTAAATTTGCAAATGCAAACAACGAAGCCCAATTAGGGGTTATCAGGATACGGGATTATTTATCTATTTATTTATTTATTTATTTATTTAGTTTTTTGAAAGAGATTTTATTCAACTCCCACCGAACTAGTTTTACTTGCTTCCTTAATTCCGTTCATCCAAAATTACAAGATCAGTTCTAAAGCATCCAAAAGCCTCATTACAAATTACAGGTCAACAACTTATCATCCTGTATTCGAAGTCCGGTTCCGTAATCCTGGTTTAGTTCCCTGCAAACTGTTTAAAGCTGCCATGGCGAAGAAAAAAAGACACTTGTTCCTTGAAAACTGTTTAAATCTGCAGTGGCGAAGACAAGAACACAACTTCTGTTCTCCATTTCTTTCAATGCTAAAATCTAAAATCCCGTAATTGCGTGTTCCATACTCCAGTTCAAAGTTTCAATTTTAACAATTACATAATTCCAAATGTTCCCCAATAACTTGAAATCTCGTTAAGCAAAAAAGCTTAAATCCAGTAGTCCAGTCCGGGTTCAGATCACCAAAACTCTCTCTATGATCAATTCAAAACTCAGCAAAAGTACAAGTAGTAAATAGCTCTCAGAAACTACAAAAGTTCGTTATGCTTCTACACTGGAGCTGAACGAAAAACTATCAAAAACGAAAGCAAAAGAACCCTAGTGATCTCTTCTCGAGAGAACAGACACAGCCGAAACTGTTCGGTGCCTGCCTCATCCCGCCCTGAAAAAAGTACCGCACGCAGTATAACGGTACTTGACCATACGAGGTTTTACGTTTAGATCGCACTTTTATCTCGTTAGCACAGTTGTTTTTGTAAATATCTTCTTCATTTCATGTTTCTGGTTTATTTCACTATCGCCTTCTTGTTATGTAATTTAAGCCCGGTTTACACTACAGAAATTTATTGGCACGAGTCCCAAAAAAAAAAAGGTTCGGCTCGGATAAAATTTACAGTGTAAACAACCTATCAGTACCAATTTTCATCCGTACCGAACCAAAATTCTTACCAGTGCTGGGACCTTCGGCGAGGTAGTCCGAGCATGGGTGAAAATGGTACGGGTGCTGAAAAAATAGGCACGGTTCGGATAGAACAATTAGTGTAAACATATTTAAAAAATATTTGAAAAAATACAAACTAGGTTACACTGGTGGTTTAAAAGATGATATATTACAATAAAAAATGTTCCCAACGTTTCGGTCACAAACACGGACCTTCTTCAGGGGAAGTGAAAGAAAAAAACCACACAAAAGCACAGATATAAGCAAGACGCTGATTAAAAATTCGAGATAAGTGTCATTTTTTCTTGTTTGCAAGGGTCAAGTGCAAATACTCCTTGGGGAGTAACGCCCCGTCATCTCGGTTGAGAGGGTCTCTCGCGCAATTAATCTCCAAAGCTTCCAAAATCTTCCTTTGGTGCCAATTACTATTAGTCCTGAGAATTGTGGCCTCATCCCATGCGATATCGTGATTGGTATTTGTCACGTGGTCTGCAAGTGCTGATTTTTTGCATTGTCTCCGTGCGACAGCCTTCTGGTGCTCGCCTTTTCTTGTTGAGAATTTTCTTTGCGTTTCGCCGACGTAGCTCTTGCTACAATCAGCGCAAGGAATGTCGTAAACAGGGCCACGAGTTTCTTCTTTGTCTATTTGGTCTTTCGGTTTGGGAAACATCTGGCTCATTGTTTGATAGGGTTTGAATGCCACTTTGATGCCGTGGTTTTCCAAAACTCTCTTTATTGGCTCAGAGGTCCCGCTGACGTATGGAATTGTGCTATAGCCCCGCCCGGATTCTGCAGCGTTGATTGTGTCCTTCGGCGGTGGTTTAGGCTTGCTGGCATCCAAAATAAAGCGCTTGGGGTATCCATTGGACTGTAATGTCGATATTACTCGTTGCTTTTCCTTACTTCGATCAGATTTTGTTGTGGGGATTCTTTCGGCCCGATCCATCAAAGACTTAACCACAGCTCGCTTGTGCATACTAGGATGGTGCGATGAAAAAGACAGATAGCGATCAGTGTGAGTAGGTTTCCGGTAAACAGTGGTAGTTAATCTTCCGTCTTCCTGGTGGTGAACCATAGTGTCAAGGAAGGCAATTTTTCCCTCGCTTTCGCGTTCAACCGTGAACTTAATGCAGGGTTCAATTGAATTCAGATGTTCGAGAAAAGTCTGAGTACTATCAAATTTCGTGGTTGTACTCACGTCGTCCACGAATCTTTTCCAAAACAGAGGTTGATTGGTGAGAGTAGTTAGTGCTCTTTCTTCAAGGTCTTCCATGACCATATTTGCCATTACGGCGGAAACGGGTGAACCCATAGCTGTCCCATGGATCTGCTGATAATGTTCGTGGCCGTATTGAAAGTTGGTGGTTGACAAGCAGAAATCAAGTAATTTAATAACGTCAGTAACCGATAGGGCCGTCCTTTCTGGTAGATTTTCGTCATTAACCAGGCGGTTGTGAGCAACATTAACAGCTACATCTACCGGAATTGACGTAAACAAAGAGACGACGTCGAAGGAGACGAGCTCGTCGTCACCCTGAAGATTAATGTCAGCAATGCTTCCACAGAACTCAGTGCTATTCTTGACGGTATAGGCGGAGTTGCCAGTCAGGGGTTTTAAGATCTTAGCCACATACTTGGAAAGATTGTACGTCGGGGACGAAATAAAAGAGACGATGGGTCGTAATGGGTTTCCGTTCTTGTGGATTTTGGGCAAACCATAGAATCGAGGGGGTAGGCCATCCGAGCTGTGAAGGTGTCTGTACAGTTTTTCCCCGATCGTCCCTTCCCGTTTCATTTTCAGCAATATGCCGTTCATGTCTCTTTCCGTCTTTTTGGTTGGATCTTTCTTTAAGACTTTGTAGGTCGATTCATCACCGAGAAGTTCTTTTACTTTATCATCATAATCTTTGCGGTCCATGACAACTGTACAGTTCCCTTTGTCCGCCGATATGATGAGTCTTGATTTGTCCTTTCGGAGGTCTTGTAAGGCTTTCATTTCCTTCGACGGAATATCTGATGGCGGTGGGCGGGCTCTCCTGAGGACTTCTGAAACTTGTGCTCTTACCGTAAGTTTTTTCTCAGCCGAGAGCTCAGATATGCTGCTTTCCACGGCAGCCACAATTTCTGCAACAGGAATTTTCTTCGGCGCAATAGCAAAATTCATTCCCTTTTGCAATGCAGATTCTTCAGTATCCGTAAGTGGTTTACTCGAGATGTTTAAAACCCATTTTTTTCTCAACAAGAAAAGGCGAGCACCAGAAGGCTGTCGCACGGAGACAATGCAAAAAATCAGCACTTGCAGACCACGTGACAAATACCAATCACGATATCGCATGGGATGAGGCCACAATTCTCAGGACTAATAGTAATTGGCACCAAAGGAAGATTTTGGAAGCTTTGGAGATTAATTGCGCGAGAGACCCTCTCAACCGAGATGACGGGGCGTTACTCCCCAAGGAGTATTTGCACTTGACCCTTGCAAACAAGAAAAAATGACACTTATCTCGAATTTTTAATCAGCGTCTTGCTTATATCTGTGCTTTTGTGTGGTTTTTTTCTTTCACTTCCCCTGAAGAAGGTCCGTGTTTGTGACCGAAACGTTGGGAACATTTTTTATTGTAATATATCATCTTTTAAACCACCAGTGTAACCTAGTTTGTATTTTTTCAAATATTTTTGAAATGTGCTCACCTGGTGACAAACCCAGTTTTAATAGTGTAAACACTTTAAAGGGCCAAATTTGAGCCTTGATTCATATAGGCTAGCGGTTTTTTTGCGTATATTTCAAGATGACTGCTCATTCTCCACCAAAATCACGCGGACCTTCTTGGTTATAATTGAACTGCGCATGTCTACAAGAGAACTTACTCGGGCCCAAAAATCTTGGCACGGTATTTTTGATACGGTAAAAATGGTGTAGTGTAAACAAAGTACTCCGAGCTCTTTTTAGGCACCCGTACTAATTTCACACGGGCCGTGCCCGAAATTTCTGTAATGTAAACCGGGCTTTAGTTAAGTTTAGTCTCTCGGATTACGGTATATTGAGAGAGTCTGAGGAAACGATTGAGCTCTTTTTTTATCGCTGCTGTGATCGTGATCGTGCTATCCCAAGCTTTACAAATCCATCGCTCTTTTTTTTTTTTCAATTACTTAGGAGCTTCACCAAAGTAAGTCGATTTATGTTGTTTCCATGCTTGGTTTAGTTTATTGTTTATTTTTCTGATTTTTACTAATTAGTTTCCCGTCGTATCGTACTGTCGTATTTAGTTGCTCGTTATTCTTAGTTCCGTTTCGTTTTTTAATTGCTTTTTAGTTCAAACCGTGATCGTTTATCATCACAACCACTGCTACTTGGGAATAAATAGTCTTAATTTTCATTGAAGATTCTGCACGTGGTGGTTTACGTTACGCGTTCAATTTGGCTTCTAATCTACAAAGCTACGCTATCCCGTGACCTTTCGAAGGTCACAGGAGGAGATACGGGATATTTTTAAAAATAGGAACGCATAGCGTACGTGTGGTAGTGCAGTAATTTGACAGTGTTTTTTCCACAGATGCCAACTGAGCTGCATTTTGTTTTAAAGCAGATTCAAGTTGTCCTTGCGTAATATGTAGCTCTAGTAGTACACGATATTGTTTAGGTATCGTAAATCATTACAGTGTCATGGTAGTTGTCTTTGCTAAATCCCCCTTGAGGCGACATGTGGTTCAGTAAAATACTAAACCCAGAAAGATTGAAGAAAATAAAAGGAAATTGAGGAAGATTGGCTTCAAGGCTGACATGTTGATCATTTACAACTTCTTTTTCACCTCAAGCTTTTAAAAGCGTGTACTTTGAACTTTAGACAGCTTTCCAGGATAAAAGTTTACTGAAGTTTTAATCCTTGTCCGGTGGGGTTAGTGTCTGGATGGGAGACGGCAAATTGTACGACTTGTTAGGAACATAGGATAGGATAACTTTAGTTAGACACGGTAAACTCATCAGAATTATTACAAATTATCCAACGGCTAGAACTACATTATTCTAAAGTTACTCTTAATAAAAAATATATATAACTGTAATAATAAATGGCAAAATAAAACCTGCTTTACATGAGTGCAGTTTGTAAATGTTGTAGATTTAACTTGATGAAAAGAAACGCTCGCAGCCAGCCCAGAACGCTCTAAGGGAACCAGCCTGCCGCAACTGGATTGGTTAAAACTATTCCAAAGATCTGCTTCAGAATAGCTGAAGCTATTTTTCATATAGTTTGTGTGTGGCTGTGGGATAGCTAGTTTGCCCTCTGTGGAGACGCTACTGCGGTCAACAAATTTAGAACTAAGGTAAGCGGGAGCATAGTTAACTATGGCGGGAGTAAGACCATTAAGCGACTTAAAAACCATCAAAGCCTTGTGGATTGTTCGCTGAGAATCAAGTTTTATCCATCCAAGTTTTTGGATAAGGTTATCGGCGTTGACATCATAGTTCGAGTACGTGAGTGTATACGCGCAGCGCGATTTTGAATTTTTTGAAGTTCACTGGCTAGGGTTTTGCTGCAACATCCCCAGACAGAATTGCAGTAATCAAAGTGAGGCTGTATTAATGACATGAAGATTGATCGGAGAACCTCATGTGGAACGAAAGACCTCGCTCTCTTCAACGCTCTTATACCAGACGCGATTTTCTTACTTAAATTCTCAACGTGAACATTCCAGGATAAAGGCTGATCAATATCAACACCTAGAGATTTCGCAGAAGTAATTTGCCTTTTAGGTGCACCGTCAATCCTAAGTGATGGAGGGTTGTGAAACGTGCTTAGCCTTTGCCTCGATCCGATCAACATAAACTCAGTTTTAGATGCGTTAGGAGTAAGCTTATTAGCAGTTAGTCACTTTTCAATTCCAGCAAGATCCTCATTTAAAACAGTGCTACTACCAAAGTTTATGTGTGTATCGTCAGCATACATTCGAGGTTCAGAATTTTATAGACAGTTAGGTAAGTCGTTGATATAATTATAAAAAGGAGTGGACCCAGAATTGTACCTTGAGGTATACCACAAGCAAGGAAATGGTCCCCAGAGAGAGAACCATTTGTGGCAACTATCATCTATCCCAATCGTAAGAAGTGCCTTGGACACCATATTTCATAAGTTTAGACAAAAGAATATCGTGAATAATTTGGTTACCCCCAATTTTCTTTTTGGATACCAAGAGCACTTCCTAAGTTCTGCTTTCTCCACATAAATTTAACCTGTGCAAAAATAACCCTGCATTAGTAAGCACTACCGATAGGAAATCCGAGTATCTGGCGATGCACGAAACGTATGCGCAATAACAATATTAGGCATTGTCCTTAAGCTCCCTCGAATAGGGTTAGTACTTGAATGGGGCACCGCTGCGAACTCCACGTGACGGTGAATTCGTTGGTTTTAAAACTTGATTTAATTTTTTATTTTGTTTGGCCGTTGAAAGCTATTTACTGGGTTGCCAAACCCAGTCGGAATCTGCGTTTCATTTCTCCGTATTTAAATTTTTTTTTCCGTGTCGGTAAAAGTCTTGCCTGTCACTCCCCTTCTAAGTGGTGTCTTTGTGCATAGAGTCTTCTGTGCGTATTTTGTTACGTTTTAGGGGGTTGGGTAATATAATGCGTAAATTTCTCTGGTGCACACAGGAGGACATTTAATTAACCTGCTATGGCGTCGAAAGTCATTGTAACGCGTATGGTGTTTTAGTGGATCTTTAAACAAAATGTACCCTCATGGAGATCAAGAATGGAACGTCAATTGGATGAACAAGACAGGCGGTGAAAAATAAATATCTGGAATCTTTAAAGCGACGAGTAATGGTCTTCGACAACAATTTCATTTTTCGCCCTTGGATATCAAGTGAGCTTTGTTTCTAATATTTTACTAACTTGGTATTAACGATGAAATGATATATGAATTGGATCATATATGAACTGATGATATGAAATCAAGTGAAGCTATGATCTTCGCAGTTGTGAACGCAATTTTTCCAATTGCGTAGAGAAGCCTGAAAAATTCAGGACTTCAACGGGATTTGAACCCGTGACCTCGCGATGCCCGTGCGACCCTCTAACCAACTGAGCTAAGAAGCTACTAACGTTGGGAGCTGGTCATTTGTGGGTTCTAATGTTCCCGTGAGGAATGAATCAACGATGAAATGATATATGAATTGGATCATATATGAACTGCGGATATAAAATCAAGTGAAGCTATGATCTTCGCAGTTGTGAAGTCCTGAATTTTATCGGGCTTCTCTAAGCAATTGCAAAAATTGCGTTCACAACTGCAAAGATCATAATAGCTTCACTTAACTTGGTTTCATATCCGCAGTTCATATATGATCCGATTCATATATCATTTCATCGTTGATTCATTCCTCACGGGAACATTAGAACCTACCCTGGCTTCATAGCTCAGTTGGTTAGAGCGTCCCACCAGTATCGCGTGGTCGCGGGTTCAAATCCCGTTGAACTCTCTACGCAATTGCAAAAATTGCGTGCACAACTGCGAGGATCATAGCTTCACTTAACTTGGTATTATATACAACACCGAAATCAAATGACATTTTTCTATGGATTTAACAAACACTGAAGGAATCGAACGCCTTGAATGCATCACAGTGTTTACTGAAGTCGCATATGATATGAAACCAAGTTGGGGTCAGGCTGGCTTAGTGGTTATCTATCGGGCCTCCCACCACTGCGAGCCGAGGTTCAACTCTGGCCACGGCCAGCATGTGGGCTGAGTTTCAATCGGTCTCAACCTGACTCGAGGGTTTATCTCCGGGTACTCCGGTTTTCCTCCCTCATCAAAATCGACTCACAGCTAATTAACATCTAGCTGTGGTGCTGTGCTCCGACATCAAACATGGACAGTAGAGCGGCAGCCAGAGGCGCCAATGTATGCCTTCAGCCCAATGTCGTGAGCTGCGCCCTTCGTAATTCAGTCCTCGACTGCAAGTAAGGGTGATTAGCACTAGCAATTATTATTATTATTATTATTATTATTATTATTATCTAAGTTGTCTGGCAATTTACATACATTTTGTATTCAACTCTGCAAAGGTAAAAAAAAAATTGGAAATGTGACAGTGAAGAATTGTTATTTGAATGGAAGCTTGTTGTCTCTTTTCTGCTTCATTATTTATGGTCAAGGTTCTCTCGAAAAGGATTTGATGTGAACTGACAGAAATTTATTTAATTGCATATGCTTTGTGACACCGTTTGTGTGTTTTGTTTGCACGCACTCAATTGGAATACGAAGGTTTTTTTGCCTCTATTGTAATTTTTTTCGCTGGAAAAGGTTTATTTGAAATTTCCAGCCCGGCTTTGTGAACTTTAACATCATGTTGTGTAATTTTCGAGCGTAACAAAATTTGCATACGTTGAAATGTGATACGGGAGGATTTTTGTGGTAGTGCTTTGTAATCAGGAAGGGTTCACGAAAATAAACAGGTCTGTTGGAAGGGTGCTTGAGTTTCAACAAAATGAGCCCCAAAATCACCAAGAAATTGTGACGCTGATGAATAATAAAGTAGCTGCTATTTCCAAAACGATGGAATTACCTGGTGATAAATAACCTCATCTTGAAGAGTAAATTTTTGACTTTGCAGAAACAATGGTCAACCTCAAGAGTTGGGCGATTGTGATTTTTGTGTTGAATTCGCACATTTCTTGTCAAACTTTATAACACTTGAAAGAAAAAGAAAACTAACAAAAACAAAAACCTTGTATCTTGCCATCATTTGACACAGATGCTTGACTGTTTCGCGTGTAAACACGCCGCGGTAA
>BLFO01003992.1:1689230-1696730 GCA_014634245.1 Montipora cactus
GAGGGGTGTGCGGAAAACGAAGACTGAATACCCCTCTGAGTGTGTTCATTTGGCCATTGTGAGTCAACACCTGGCATTAGAAAGCACTGTTTGGGAATTCCAACGCCATTCATGGGAAAATAAATCAAGTATAAAATCGAAGGAGAACTGTGAAGAAGTCGTGGATACATTGTTTACAGAATGGAAGTGGATTCGTGTTTGATTTTTATCTAAAAAAGAATGCCTTATCGTTGGCAGGCTACACAAGGTAATTTTCAAATATCTCAAGGGTCTTCAATCGACCTCAACTATGTAAACAGCCATGAATACCTCAATTTGCGGTAAGTAAAAACAAGGATTGTTTCCAAAACTTTTCAACCTTTCACGAAATCTGGAACGGATCATGAAACATGTCGTATTTAGTTGAATTTTCTAGATGCAAAAGAGCCAGGTGAAAACAATCGCCAACCGGTGTTTTCGGCTCCTTTAAACTTTTTACGAGGTTGTTAAAAGCCTATGAAAGTACCAGAAGATAGCCATTTTGCTAGGAAAGAATAAAATGACCTCTTCAGCTTGTACGTTTTGTTTTCCCATTGATGTTACTCTATAGAGAGCAGTTTCTTTCAAATGTCGTCTTATGCTCGTGCTTTAAGGAGAATTCCCTCGAGAACATCACGAGGTCTGCAATGGGAAAACGTGCAAGCTAAAGTGGTCAATAGCCCATTTCCGAGTTGCTGCATGCCTCAGTTTCAAAGCGAGTCCTGGTGCACAACCATTCAAATGGAAATGAGTTGCATATTCTTATGCAAATCAAACTCATTTCCTTTCAATAGTTGACTGAGCACCAAAACTCGCTTCGGAACCGAGACAAACAGCAACTCGGAAATGACCCATTCGTGTTTGATTCTCATCGTAAAGGAATGCTTCACTGTTCAACCACAACAAGGTGCTAGCGAAAACAACTGGATATTTCTCAACAATGTAAACACAGCTATCGAGAGCTTTTCCCCCCGTCTTTTACATTTAAGCACCTTTAGCCCTTAAATGTGTTACAAGTGCACCTTATAGGTTTGAATATAACCAACAGAATGATGAAATAATAATAATAACAAACTAAAATAGCAGTGAGCGATTGTTTAACACATATTAAATGAAAGGTGTTACAATTAAACCCACTGGGAACTCGGAAAAATCCGAGCCCCAGATGAGATTCGAACCCACGACCCTCAGTGATCTAGTACGGATGCTCTAATCACTGAGCTACTGGAGACTCTGTGGTGAACAAGGGTGAAATGTGGGTATTTGACTCGAGCTGCATCACGCAGCCACAAAGTCAAATATCGACTGTCAATCCAATCTGGGGCTCGGATTTTGCCGAGTTCCCAGTGGGTTCAATTGTAACACCTTTCATTTAATATGTGTTAAAAGAGCAGTAGTTTGCTTTAGGTGAACACAGTTGTCACTGTCCACGGCAATCTCACGGCGTGCTCCTTTGCTAATACTAGTGGACCTGTGAACTTGGCAGATCGACGAGTAAATGCATTTTCGCGTTCATTTTTAAAAAACATAGCACAGTGACATTTAAGTCTTCCACTGAACAATGGCTCGGTAACACATGCTGGCTGCAACGAGGATCAATCCCGTCGGAACGAACGAAAAAAAGTAGAAGAATATTTCAACGCATTACGTTGCGGCATTACTTCGGAAAGTGAAACGTGGGAAAATCGAAATTGATCGTTGCCATATCGATTTGAATTCAACTGAGTGAGTGGCAAATTGGCATGTCTTGAAAAAATCGATAATGGTCGTTGACTTATCGATTAGTTTACGTCTGAGTGAGTGACAAATTTGCATATCCTGACCCCTAACGATAGTCAGAGATACGCTTCGCGTATCCACGACTGAAAAAGGATTGATGTCTTCGTCACTGGGATTTTGCGATCACACGGTCTTTCATCTCCTACCCTTTCGGGGAGATGAAAGACTGTAAATTAACATATATATATATAATCGGTTATGTAAAAGACAAATAAGTAAATCGTGAAAAGAAACAGAAGTGGCAATCCAGCTCAGAACGCTCACATGACCCGCTTAGCAACAGCACTGCTTGGGGATTCCATTACCATTCCTCCCAATACAGGAATCAAATAACTGGGAAAGCAGATTGGAAAAAGGCCTTTAACAACCAAAAACAGCGATGAAATCAAGCAAAGAAAAATAATTTAAAAAATATATGATCAGAAGTCTTTTGTGGGGACAATACTCAGTGGTCTCTCTCATATCCAACGCACTCTTGTGGAATAATTCTTAAGTAGACACCTAGCCTCACATCAAATTTGATGGTATGTGATAAGTTAAGTCAATGACATTCGACAACAAAAAATAAAGCCATCCCTCCTAGTACAGGAATCAAAAACGTGAAGAAAATACTAGTAAAAAAGCCTTAAACAACCAAATAAAAAGACATACACTCTAGCAAAGCAAAAGAATGAAGCGGCCGATCTCCAGTCAGTATTCCAAAGAAATTTCACCTTTTTATCTCGACATTTTTCAAAAAACTATAGTAAAGTAAATTGTGATAGTATTGCTGTGCTGATTGTTGAGGCGCCATTAGGGGAGGGAGGAATCTAAGTATCCCGTATCCATAAAGAGCCTGTTTCCCGTTAATTTCTGTGGTTTGTATCACTATAATACTAGTCTGTTTTTTTTAAATATCTCTCTGGTAATCTGTCCCCATCTCCCGAAGTTTACCCGTGGTTGTAGTTCACTGTAACTGGGCAATTTTTGTTAACTCCCTTATAGGCGTCTTGTTACACGAAACCAATAGACGTTTCGTTATACCATTTCATATTACATTTTACATCGATGGTATGAACCACGTTAGGCTAAGGTAAGCCACGTAACAACATCACACCGAACCGTTTGTTAAGTGTTGACACATTATACCAGTTCGCTTTTGGAAGATGAACCGATTCCATTTCCATAAAACGGTTTCAGCTAGTCTTGTCCGTTTTAATAGTAAGGACAAGAGATTTTGCTAGCTTCCTATTTCGTTTTTGTTTGAGTGAACCATTTGCCAAAAGGCAACAAGACTACGTGTATTATGGCTGCATCATTTCTAAATCATTTCGTCTGTTCTGCAATGCGCCAATAAGCCAGTTCACATTGCTCTATTCCTTTTGACATACTTCGTATTTTTGGCGATGACGGCCGCCCGCAGCCTCCCATAGACAGTTGCATTGACAGTTGATGACGTCATACACTCAAACAAATTTTGTTCAAATATGATGAAAAGAGATATCTCAGCCAATTTGTATCAGAAATTTTTGATTTTTTGCAGTAAGATTCTACTAAATGTTCTCCACAATTCGAGCTTAACAGTTCTGTTACCATGGCATCATACTGGGTTCCAGACCTCCCCCATATTATGAGCTTTTCTGGCCACCTTTGGCATTCCATTTTAATATTTGCAAACAGCACTTCATATGCATGATCCAGCAAGCATATAAATACGTAAGCACGACTTTGTGGGCTTGTTTAACATTTTTCAAGCTGAAAATCACTAACATATTGAAATCAAGTGGGTGGGCACTGGAAAAGAGTGAGTTGCCACGGGAACATAATTTTTTATAGCCATAGGTGTGTTTCCCGTAAAACTATTGGACTACCAAGTTTCAATGGTCTGCGCTGTAAATTGGCCAAGGTAGCTCTATTTATATACTCAATATCATATTGGGTTGAGTGTATGATGTCATTAGTCATCTCATTTGCATATTTTACCCATTTTTCAAACTTAAATATCTCCGGAACTAATAAAGATATTTGCAAACGGTAAATGGCGTTTTTGTTCTTTCATGGAATTCTATGGGTAAAAATTTGATCATAGTACCACTTTAAATATTTGACTTACTTGATTGAGGAATGCCGAGAAGACTGATTGCAATGATTACGTCAACATGATCAATACAAATGAGTCTCATCATTTTGAAATACCACAAGTCTTGAGATCACAACTGCAAAGGCTCCAAGGTATTAAAACGGAAGCCTTTGAAATGCGTGAAATTTTATGGGCAGGGAAGGGCACAACCTCTTCCGCTGACGCTCTCAGAGCGTCGTCACGCGTTCCTCCCCCACGATCATCTGCTGAAACGAGCCACACATTCCTTTCCCTTTGATAAGAAATTGTCACCTGGAAATCACGTGCGGACTACTTAGGAGCCAATCGGCGCTGTGTAGATCTCCCTTGGGAGCGTCAATGCGTCAACTTCTTCTGAAAGGGACGAAGCCTTTTCAAAAGATTCCTCAGAAACATTAATTACTGGGTTGCTAAGCCCAGTCGGAATCTGCACTTCATTTCTCAGTATTTTTATTATTATTATTTTTCCGTGTCATAAAACGTCTGTCCTTTCCCTCCCCTGCTAAGTAGTGTCTTTGTGTGTAGAGTCTTCTGCGCGTATCTTGATGGGTTTCAGGGGGGAGGAGAAATGTGTAGATTTCTCTGGTGGACACAGTAAAATATGTAATTTTACCTGCAATGGCGTCGAGGTCATCGAAACACAAATGGTGTTTTGGTGGATCCTTAAACAAAATATACCTTTATGGAGCTCTACGAGAAAACTCTTTAATTAAGGCATTAAATATGTGGAACAGGAAATCAGCTGAAGCAAACTGAATGTACAAAGGGCTGGTGAGATCCCGTTTGTAAACAAGCTGCTTTCGCGCCAAATGTCAGATCTTGACATCAGACCCCACATCTCAGACTTCGCTGTTTCCATTTCACATTTGTATTTTTGGCAGTTCGGCGAAGTATCCATGTCACGCGAAGGATTAAATCGTTTTTTATTTCCCGAAACCATTTGTTTTTTCTCTACTTCATTCAACATCAGGGCAAACCATTTCATTTTAGGTCGATTCGTTTGTTAGTGGACAGTATGATTTCAGTTCCTTACAGACCATTTGTTATTGTGATTACACTAAATCAATCGTCCATTTGTTTAACCGTTTCAGATTACATTACCCCGCGAGTAGTTGGTTTCCCCTACACTTCCCGAGAGCAACTGCTCGCAGGGTAGATTACGTACATTGAATCATTTGTCAGTACTTTGAAGCACTTGCGTTTTTTTCCTTAATTCATTTCACATTAGGGCGAACCATTTGTCCTTTGCATAAACCATTTCATTTTAGGTTGATTCATATCTGTACCACATGAGTTCCTTTCCGAGTCATTTGTTGTTTCGATGAAGCATTTGTAATTACACCAAATCAAGTGACCTTTCGTTAAACCGTTTCATATTACATTGAAAATCGATGGTATGAACCACGTTAGGTTAAGGTAATCCATTTGGCAACATCATACCGGACCGTTTCTTGATTGTTGGTACACTATACCAGTTCGCGTTTGGAAGATGAACCGATTTTCATTTCCATGAAACGGTTTCGGTTAGTTTTTTCCGTTTTAATAGCAATGACAAGAGAATCTCCTAGCTCCCTATTTCGTTTATTGTTTGAGTGAACCATTTGACAAAGGGCAACAAGACTACTTGTATTTAGGCTGCATCATTTCTAAATCATTTAGTCTGTTCTGCACTGCGCCAATAAACTAGTTCACGTTGCTCTATTCCTTTTGACATACTTCGTATTTTCGGCGGTGACGGCGGCCGCCCATAGACATTTGCATGAAACATTTCATAGTGTAATAGCACCTTAAATATTTGACTTACTTGATTGAGGAATGAGGAGAAGACTGATTGCAATGATTACGTAAACATGATGAATACAAATGACTCTCATCATTTTGAAACACCACAAGTCTTGAGATCACAACAGCAAAGCCCGCAAGGTATTAAAGCGGTAACTTTTGAAATGTGTGAAATTAGATGGGCATAGCCTCTTACGCTGACACTCACAGGGCGTCGTCACGTGTTTTCTCCCCCACGAGCTTCTACTGAAACAAGCCACACATTGCTTTCCCTTTGATAAGAAACTGTCTTCTGGAAATGACGTGCGCACTACTTAGGAGCCAATCGGCGCTGTGTAGTTCTCCCCTGGGAGGGTCAATGCGTGAACTTCTGAAAGGGACAAAGCCTTTTCAAACTATTCCTCAGAAACATTAATTACTGAGTTGCCAAACCCAGTAGGAATCTGCGTTTCATTTCTCCGTATTTTATTATTTTTCTTTTCCGTGTCATGAAAAGTCTCCCCTGTCCCTCCCCTGCTATGTAGCGTCTTTGTGTGTAGAGTCTTCTGCGCGTATTTTGATGGATTTCAAGGGGGGAGGGGGGGAGGAGAAATGTGTAAATTTCTCTGGTGCACACAGGAGAACATTTAATTAACTTGCTATGGCGTCGAAAGTCATTTTAACGCGAATAGCGTTTTAGTGCATCTTTAATCAAAATATACCACTATGGAGCTCAAGAATGGAACGTCAATTGGATAAACAAGACAGGCGGTGGAAAATAATATCTGGAATCTTAAAAGCGACGAATAATGAACTTCAACAACAATCATTCGCCCGTCGAGCCGAAATCAAAGTGAGCTGCATTTCTAATATTTTACCAAATGTGGTATTATCATGTACAACACTGAAACCAAATGGAAAACTCTCTGGTAACTTATGGGTTCAACAAAGACAGAGAAGGAATCGAACACCTTAAGTGGATCTGTGATCTCTGTTGTCTGGCTATTTGTATTTATTTGTACTCAACTCTGCACAGTCTTCAGGTAAAAAAATAACTGGGAATATGATAGCCAATAATTATTTGAAAGAAAGCTTTTCGTCTGTTTTGTGCTTCATTATTTAAGGAAAGGCTCTTCAGGAAAGGGTTTGTTTCCGGTGAAATTTATTTTGTTGCATATGGTAATTTGACAGGGTTGGGTTTCTTGTCTTCACGCACGCAATGAAATAGGAAGGGTTGTTTTTGCCTCTAATAGCAAATATGTTGTTTGTTTCAATAAAGTTTTCGCTGGAAAAGGTGGCCGTTTTGAATTCATCATGTTGAGTAATAGTCGAGCTTCACAAATTTGCATACGTGTGTTGAAATGTGATACACGAGGAGACAGGAATTTTTCCTCTCAGAAAAAGATATGTTTTGTCATTATAGTGTAAAATGAAGTTTACTTGGGAAGCTAACAGTATTTCTTTAACTTCCTGGTTAATCCAATTTATTGCTAAGAATTACTAGACTAAGTTAATCATGCTTTTTGCGAATTTTGAGTGCCATGAAATTACATCATTTGCGTGACATAGCTCCTTATTACGGAGATTTTTTCAACAATATATCGCTTTACGCTAACCCCAAAACATTCAGGTAGTAAAAAACGTCATATTTATTAACCATTTCTTTTGCTTTTGTGCTTGTTAGCATTGTGCTTGTTCGGGAAATAAAGTACACGCTCGAAGCTATCTGGAACACAACATTCGATTTATTGACACACCCAATTTTCACAGCACTTGCAATTGTTTATTCTCATCTGGTATAACAAGCGACAAGAGGACGCTGTAAAAACCTACAAATTATCCGC
>BLFO01003992.1:1704595-1739595 GCA_014634245.1 Montipora cactus
CGGAGGAATTGTGTAAGGATGTGTATTACAAAGAGGAGTATCTTAATCGACAAACATAACTCCACCAACAGTAAAGGACAAAGTACAATCAATGGGTCCATGACTGAATAAGCTCGATCATATTTATCTACAACTTAGTGGATCAGACTGTAAGATTTGCAATATTCCGGCAATCTATGCCATTTTAATATCGCATTTCGTGGTGTATATCTTCAAATTTGTCAACTACAATGAGCATCAAGGAAAGAGGTGCAATAAAACAGAACAGTATGAAAATTAAAACCCATCCCGTCTTAGCAAATGACAGAGCGAGTTTTCAACACGGGACAAACTATTGGACCACAAAACCTCCTTACAATAATTGAGAAAACTTTCTCTTTCAGGACAAACCTTTTTCGAAGACAAATAGCACATCCCATCAGCAACCTGCCAAGCGAATTTCATCAACTGTTCCGATGTCAGATTGGTCTCCGGTTTTACATCCGGGTTCTTATAGTAAGTGTCGTTCAGTCCTCGGCTCTTTCTCAGGTATCCCAAGAGGTCCCCACAGGGAACATATTCAATCAAGACCATTATTGGATCTGTAGAAAACAAGTTCCTTAGAACTAAGCGTGTTCTTACCTAATCCAGAGGTCTTCTCTTAAAATTATACCCAATACAATTTAGTGCCATTTTTTATACTTAACAGAACTTGAACTGGTCTTTGTCGCTAAAAATCAATGTATTCACGTACTTAAATATTGCTGCTTCGCGTTGTGATATACTTGGAAAGTTCGGAACGTTCTCAAGACATCCGAATTCACTTTTCTATCCCTTTGATGCTTCTCTTAAGCTTTCCCTCCTTTATCTTGACATTTTCCATCCATATTTGTCCCTCGGATCAACACCAGAGAAAGGTGACCAATTTGCTAAATACGTAAAAGCACATAACAGATCAGTTTTACCACTTCCGGTGACACATCCGATCAGCTTGATTACATGAGGATGGGGTTTCAATTTTTTCATCAGCTCTAATTCTGACAACAAATCCTTTCTATCTGATGGAGGAGCATTAGCTAGAAGATAAGGAATAGAAACTGTTAGTGGCTTCACTTTGTACTGCCAATAGCTACAAACCGCCAGTGGATATGCAGTTGACGCGAGATGACCAAAAAATTATCGGTATAAGAAAAAAAAAAAAAGACTTGTTTTGAGTTTGTTCAACGAAGCCACTAAAATAACTATCTAAGAACAGGGAAAATGAGGTTTTGCGTAGATGGACTAATGCACGACTCTTGTTATTGAAGCAAGTTTAATTTAATACAGAAAGACAGCAAGGCCATTGGGAGAAAAACATATACAGAAAAACCCGCGTATATAAGAACCTAGATTTTTCAAACTTAGCCCAAATAGGTTCTTATAGAACTGAATTGGTATTTAGTGCGATTTTGGGCTACTTAGGTTCTTAAATGGGTTCTTTATTTGATAGGGGCACTAGCGATCAGCACAGATAACTACTACAGGGCATATGTCATATCAAATATATTCCTGTATTAAATAATTATATAGAATACAGTTTAGACTAGCGGTTCCATATTGGAAGTGAAGTGCTGCCTAGAGAAAGATGGTAAGCGTGAGACATGAAGATATCACATGGTATTGGAGATGGTTGGAAAAATATAGAAAATTAATGTCGTAGAATTTAAGCAAGTTTGAAGTGGAACTCTTTTTTATTTTTTATTTGAGCGTTGGTTTTTATCTTGACACATGCGTTTTTAAAACTTCGAAGTTCGCCCTTATTTTTGAAGGCATTAGTTTCTAACAGACGCAAACACACAAGAGTAACATTAACTTTAGCGATTTATTTTTACTGGTGCATTTGATTTTTTTTACTCATTGTAGATTTCTACTACTTGCAATAAATTCTGATGAAAGAATTGTCAACAATATTTATTCTTCTGATAAACTGCTATTAAAACGTTCGCTACCCTGATGAATACTTCCCGAAATACTTAAATTTACACCTGCCATGACAAGCTACTGAGTAACTTACACTTTCAAGTAAGAATCTTTCCTTCGAACGCTTCCCTTTGCAATGATTTCGAAGATATAATACTCCCTTCGAACGCTTCTTTTCGCATCAACAAATGCACTCAAACAATAGATTATGAGCAATCGCACATTCAAGTCTGTCAAACATAAATTCACCAATCGCAGACTTTCTACTCAGTGGGCCCTGGGAACTGCTAACAAACAGATAACCTGAAGTCGAGATATCAGGGCAGAAATAGGATGCTGCCCTGTGCGGGCAGCAATAACCATGCAGTAAATTTATATTCCCAAAGTACTAGCATGCATGTCTTTCATGTTGCATTTTCCATTAAATGCTGTGTTGCATTTCATATGTGCCTTCAGTTTTGTAAAATAAGAACCTATTAACAATTTTAGGCTAAATAGGTTCTTATAAAAGAGGGCTTAAACATGAAAATTCTAGACTAAAATGTTCTTAAATTTTAGATTCTTATACGCAGGTTTTTACTCTATGATTTATTCATAGTATTCATACACATTACCCTCAAAGCAAGCAATTCATTGTTTCCATTCCGGGGTTTAAAAAACGAGTATGAACAAATCACTGAGCTATCGACTGAGCTACGTCGCAACCAACCTTTCAGCATTTTTATCGCTACCGTTGTTTCCTCCTGATTGGCTTGTAAGTTTTTTACTCTTCCCTGGGCAACCTGAGAAAAGGCTCCTTTACCAATCATTTTGATAACGTGAACGTCTTCGCGACTGACTTCCCAGCTTCGCCCTGACGGATGAAGTGGCATGTAGTATCCCCCTCCTGCAACTGAAGTTGCGTAGGTCACTGCCTCGTTCGTGTTTGAATCGCTGCGAAGTTCTATGTTGTCTTTCACTTCCACAGATACTGGATTCTGGTCATGATTAAGCAATGAAAATGACAAAAAATGACGAACCAGTAATTGTCAGATCTGTTGCAATGTTAAGCGTTTCCGTTTCCTATAACGTCCATCCCTATCCCCATGTTTTGCTTTGTACATTACACGACTAACAGAAGATAATTGTGAAGAATTTACGAGCCAGGAGGATCGTCGGAACATTGTTGACAGTGCACGTGGTAGTGTCGAGGTGAACCCCTTCACAAAAAGCTTATTCGTACCGTGTTCACTCAGTTTAAGGGAGATATTTCGCAAAAAATAGACATAAGGACAGGCTGGATATACAAAACCAAGAGGCTGACTGCAGTCGAAGGCAACCCGAAGGTTCCTTTTTCTTAGCTTCTACAGTAACTCACGGCATCTACCGTGACTCACTGCAGGGGTGGGAGCCACTCCTAGCCCGTTGCATGCACAACTTGTCCCCAGTAATACTGGTACTCATTTTATCCACCACGAATGGATGGAAAGCTGAGTGAACTTTGGAACGCACGAGCTGGGATTCGAACCCGGAGCGCTGGAATGCAGTCCGCAAGCAATACCCACTACGCTACGCGCGCTCCTACATTCAATCGTTTAATCATTTTTTAAGACAGAATTCACCTTCCACAAACATAGCCTTTTAACACGGCTTTATTTTCAACTTACCAAAGTTATAAGATCCCCGCATCTTGGACAAGGACGATGGCGCATTTTCCAGATCCCCACGGATAGAACAATAATGATGATGACCAGAAGAATGACGAATGAGTTGTAAACAGAATGCAATATAGTACAAGAACCTGACACGAGGGAAACACGAAAACACTTGTTATTCAGTTTAAGGGAGAAAACCTTTTTTTAAACGATTTATTGTATTATTCCGTTATGTAAGTGAAAACTTGTTCACCTTTCTGACCTTTCTGACCTTCAGGAGGCTTTTGACTGGCTAAGAAAAAGAAAGAAAAAACTTGATTGCAGTTACTTCGTTACGGAGTAATTTCAATTGATTCAGTGGGGTTAGCTGATATACATCGTTTGACACCACTTACCTAAGATCGCTGTCACATCTTTCGTGACGAAAACTTTTGAAATGTCAACATATTAGGCCTCTTTATCTCCATTGTCGTCTTTAAGTTCTACATGTATATTTGTTTTTAATGCAGTTACAATTATTAAAGCGAAGACCTACATTAACAGTTACACGTACCTCCGTCATCAGGCAATTTAATTGTCTTGATGTTCTCTTTAATGACAGAGCTTTCGCCATATTTGTTAGTTGCGGTAACTACAATTTCGTACGTCTTTACTCTGTCCATTTGGACAACAAATACACGGTTCGATATGTCTTTTATTTCCGCAACTTTTGTCCACTTCTGATCATTTACATTTCTTTTGTAGATGGTGTATTGAGTTATGGCTGCTCCATTTTCTTCGGGTTTATTCCATGTAAAGGTTATTTTTTGATCTGCTATATCAGCCTTGACAATAACTACTGGTTCTGGAATATCTGTCGATTGAAGTATACAAAGGGAAAGTAACCAAAGCGAGAAACAACTGACATAAGCAAAAGCCTATCACCAAATTTCTGTACCGGTGTGATTTTCGAGCGATGAAGCGCTCCAAACCTTGAAAAGACATTTTGGCTAGACCGCTACATTAGACCCACAGTCCAGAAATTAAACCCCTTTGAGGAGCGAGACAGCGATATCCTGTTCTTGTACTCACTGTGAAGCCCTGTAATGTCAATAAAGACATAATTTAAGACGCAAAAGAATGCCATTACATTCATAATTATTCTTAGATGACTTTCTCAGGCATTTATATGTTTCACACTACCGTCATCGCGCCTGTGAAAGAGCCAGGCAAAGTATTGGTAACTCAAAACGTGCAGACCTTGTTGATAATGTAACATAACAAAACTTGAACATGGCTATACGTAATGGCAACACAAATACAGCGTCGTTTCACCAACATCCCCGCAAAACCTCAATCTATCCTTGTAGAAAAGGAAAGGAAAGGAAAGGAGCATTATTTGAGTGTCTAATCGTTTAAGCGCTGGAGCACTAATTGGGGACACTGTAAACTGAAATTAACAATTAACGGAAATAAAGCAAAATGTTGGTTTTTGAGGAGAGGGGAAACTGGAGTACCGGGAGAAAACCGCTTTGATATGATCAGAGTAGGGAACCATCAAACTCAATTCGTACCCTTTCCATGCTCTTTTATACCATGTCATCCTCATTTACAATTCGTTGGTACTCTATGTGCTGTGTGTGGGAGGCGCGGTGGCCTCATAGTTAGTGCGCTCGACTCCGGATTGAGTCCAGGCCGGGGACATTGTGTTGTGTTCTTGGGCAAGACCCTTTACTCTCACGGTGCCTCTCTCCACCCAGGTGTATAAATGGGAACCGGCGAATTAATGCCGGGGATAACCCTGCGATGGACTGGCATCCCATCCAGGGGGGACTTTACCTATGTACTGTGTAATGGGTGCTTTGTTGTTTTGCAGTTCACTCTAAAATACTTGTTAGTACAATTTGGCGTTCCATACTTAAATGAGGCATTATGATTTAAACGGATTCACAGTTTGACGCACGAAATACATTAAAAATCACTTCTCAACGGAGGCTCCTTATTTTCCGTGAAAAGCAGTGTAAATTTTGGAAGTACTCCCTTATGCCCAGAAGCACAAATTTTCAGTTCTTGAGAGCATTTTCGTTTAACAAGGATACCATTTTTTGACTCCATAAACAGTGCAAAAGGACTTCGCAATATACGAGCATATAACCACTTTGTAAAATGTGAGCTCAGTTCGTAACAAGACAATATATATATTCATATTCCTGAAACTTTCACCTCTCATCTCTATAAAAATTAAAAATTGATATGTGTCCGGTATTTTCCGAGGTTAAAATATTTTTTAACCCGACGTTTCGACCAGTTTTACTGGTCTTCCCCAGGTTGTTTAAAAAAACGTTATCAACATGGCGGATCTGTATAAGATTCCTTGTGCCTGCCAGAATACTGTGTATGTAGGAAAAACATGGCGCCTTTTCCAAACAAGGAAGAAGGAACACATGGACAAATTCAGACTAAGAAATGAAGATCGTCACACAGGAAACACTCTATCGGCCGAAAAACGGATGGGCAAAGAAGATGAAGGCCTAGCTCGACACACTGTAGAGTGCCAAACTGGTGTTGACTGGGGAAACGCAGAGATCGTAGTAAGAGAGAGAGGGTTGAAGCAAAGAAAAGTTCTCGAAGTAATTGAGTCACTACGACAGAAACATCACGGAATGAGAGTCCTTAACAATTTTGACCACGTTGAAACATGGAAACCAATCCTAAAGTTCTTCTTTGATCGTGAAAAAGACTGTAGTAGACAGCGAATAACCGTAAGAGTAAAAGTACTTGACAGGTCTCCGACTGCATTTCCCGCGCATTTTGATATCATTTACACGTCGTGTAATGATCACAATACGTCATGTGCAGTCACCAAGCTGAACGACCAAAAACGATCCGCCATATTGATAACATTTTTTAAAACAACCTGAAAAAGACCAGTAAAACTGGTCGAAACGTCGTTTTTAAAGGCACACCTTCAACCGACAGGCATTGCTTGCCGCGAAGCTGAGATTCATTCAATAGCCCTTTTCACGGTTAGCATTACAAGGTAATCTAACGTGGATGCGAGGCAATTTCGGGTTAAAACTACAAAATAGCTCGAAATTGCCTCACATACATGCTTTATTATATTGTAATGCAAATGAGAAAAACTAACCGTGAAAAGGGCTATTAGATCGCTACGATAAGCAATGCGAATTTCCATAACAAAAACAAACGGTCGCAAAGCCAGTCGGTTGAGGGTGGACCTTTTAAGGACATTTTAACCTCGCAAAATTCCCGCAAACAATTCAAATTTTATTTTTTACAAAATATATAGAGTGTTTTTTATCTACCTCCTAACACAACAAGTTTTCTGATATTCTTTCCTTCTCGCAAACTCTCTCCATACTTGTTTGTGGCAGTCACTGCAAAGTCATACACCTTGTTCTTCTCCAATTCCACAACGACTTGACGCCTTGAAAGATCCTTGATTACTCTTATTTTATTCCACTCTCCTACTGTCTTATCGCTATTTACAATACGTTGGTAGACTGTGAACTGTGTGATGGGTGCTCCATTGTTTTCCGGCTCGTTCCACTTTACTGTCAGACTAACGTTCCTTGTTTCAGAAGGCAAACCTATAATTTCCACGGTGGCTGGGGCACCTTAAACATGATGGAAAATTAAAAAAAAAATCACACTCAAGCCTAATGGCAAATAAAATTAATTTGAAGAGTTAAAATTTTAAGGCTGACCTTTTCCCTCCACAACAACGCCTAAGACATAATGCCGCTTATAATTTGAAGAGATCCTTCGTTGCATCAATCATTTTCGCAGTGGAAGTATTATGACCATCAGAGTTTACCGCCATTTATCAGGTAAATGCGAATAACTTCCACTGTGACATCTTCGCATACTGACTATCTCTCTAGAAATTTTTCCCAATCTATCTTCTTTAAATCAGCTACAGAAGAAGAAATTATCAACATTGCCAGCTCATTCAAACCGGGTAAAGCTGCCGGACATGATAAAATTGCTATGCCCACCATTAAACAATCTATTCATTGCATAGCTACACCATCAACCCACATCATTAACTTATCGATCGCTCACGGAGTCGTTCCAAGGGAAAAGAAAATTGCACGTGTTGTCCCCACTTTTAAATCTGGAGATCAAACTCTTTTTACTAACTACAGGCCCATTTCCGTTTTACCTTGCTTCTCAAAATTCCTAGAAAGGATTACTTACAATCGAATTCTTTTGTATTTAAACAATTTTAATATTCTTTATGATAATCAATATGGCTTCAGGAGAAACCACTCAACTTCCCTTGCTTTCGTTGATTTGTATGACAAAATTTCTGTCGCCCTTGATCGCAAAGAATTTGCAGCAGGAGTATTTATTGATTTGTCTAAAGCATTTGATACCGTGAATCATAACATTCTTTTTGACAAGTTACAACACTGTGGGATCCGAGGCCTAGCGTTGGATTGGGTCAAAAGCTATTTTTTTCAAAGATCACAATTTGTAGAATATAACGGCCATAGATCGCTCCCTGAGGTAATACGCTGTGGTATCCCAACGCTTCTCGCCTAGAATCCATTATATTTGCCGATGATGCCAACTTATTTATTTCTGAAAAGGACCCGGTTACTTTGAACAATATCTTAAACAATGAACTCAATAAGCTCTCAGCCTGGTTTGCTGCAAATAAACTTTCCCTTAATACAACCAAAACTACGTTTATGGTGTTTAGACCTCGACAAAAAAGACTCTGTTATGATTCTGACATTTCCATTAATGGGGAAGCGTTAACCCAAGTCTCAGAGACCCTCTTCCTTGGTGTTGTACTGAATGATTGTCTTTCCTGGAAGTCCCATATATCGCTTGTTGCGCATAAAATATCTAAATCTATTGGCATAATTTATAGATCCAGTTATTTCCTTTCTAAAACCTCGTTACGTACTTTATATAATTCTATGATTCTTCCGTATCTTTATTATTGTAATTTCGTTTGGGGATCCACTTACAAAAGTAACCTGAAAAGGTTAACAATATTACAAAAACGGGCGATACGGATAGTAAGCAGGTCCGGTTGTGATGCTCACACAGATCCAATTTTTAAAGAATTTAAATTTCTCAAAATAAGCAGTATCTACTTGTTACGACTAGGTAAATTTATGTACTCTTTTAGTACTGGTAATCTCCCTCCTAAATTTGACTCTTTTTTCTCTGTTAATAATAGTATTCATAGTTACAACACAAGACACGCTTCCTTTTTTCGGCTACCTCTTTGCAGGACTAACATAAAGCTGTTTTCTATCTCTTTTCAAGGCCCTAAATTTTTCAATTCCCTTAGTTATGAAATTAAAAATACCCCAACTCTACTGTCCCTTAAACACAAGCTGGAAGAGTTCCGAATCAACAGCTATTAATCCCTTGCTTAGTCTTCGTTCCTACTCCTGTGTTACACCTAACTGAACGCTTTGCTAACTGAACGCTTATTTCTGTTTTGTCGAGGAAACCTAACCTCGTATAAGCCTCCTGGTTTCTTTTAGGTTTCCTCGCCGTATTTCGTATCTTAACTTTAATTATTAAATGTAAATTTATTGTAAAATGGCAAATGTAATTTAAAAAAATCTAGGAGTAAAATTCGCCTTGCGTAAATAACTTGGTGCTCTACTAAAGGGCCATTTAATATGTTTTATCATTTGTCCAATATTTCTTCGACAAAACTTGAACAGATGCTGCAAAACATTTGGAGGGACAAACAAACTTGGGAAGAGTCCATTCAAACGATCCGAATAGCGCTGTATGAGTCTAATAAGGCAACAAATGATCATGATCTAGAGGAAACAGTTGTGTACCCAGATGGCAACTAGGAAAAGCTATTGTGAAACGCAGCATTCAAGCGGTCTTAAATATGTTTAACATTTTAAAAAATAACAAACAATTGAACTCTGTGAACATGATTCAACTCAGTGTGAAGCAAGGCCTCCACTCTCTTATGGTTTGAGCAATGTAAGTGACCTGTTTAAGGTGGGCCTTAGAATGTACCTTCGTACTTAGTCGTCACTTTCTTTTCATTTGCAGCTCCTTGAAACGCCTTATTCGTGGCTGAGACCCTCAGGGTATAGGTTGTGCTTTTGTTGAGACTGTCAACAAGGTATTCCCTGACGGCAGCACTTGTGGTCTCATTCAGAATGACATTATCACCTTGTAGTATGACCAAATTGTAACCTGTAATAGGACTTCCCCCATCATCAACTGGTGTAGTCCATTTTATGATCAATGAAGACGCACGGATGTCATTGTCATTTGCTGTGAGGTTTGGAGACCCTGGTGGCTCTTTGAAAAAAGATAAAATAAACAATATCACTGTATAAAATACAAAGGGTGCAGTCAAAAACGGCTTACTTAAGGGACAGGGTTGCTTTGTGGAAATTGAACAGTTTTCGCCTTACTACCTGTGCCTTATTGCATTTAATTAGAATTCACAGCTACTCCAGTGCAGAATAGGTCAGCCACTGCAACATATTTCTTCTGCCCTCTAAATAAGCGATCCCGAAGACTTCAAGACTTTTCAGAAGGGAGGGAAAGCCTATAAGCAAACTCCAGGGTTCTGAAATCTGCGCTCCCTATTTTATGGCGGGCTAATGGCTAGGGTACAAAAATGGGCATATATTTAAATTTTCTTTCATTTAGCAATGAGAAAACTGTTCTTTGGGCGAAAATCCTAATAATTCATTTTCTACGGGCAAATAAATTACCTTAAGCCCACAACACATTTAAGAGCCCAGAAAAGCCTCAAACTTGAACCCTTCCTAAAACAATGCTTTTTCTCTGGTTCAGTAGCATTACATATTAAACCGAGCAAAACAAATAATGGAAAATTTTATGTACAAAACTCTATGTACATATTTTTATAATTGCTTACTTATTTGGTTCAATCTCACCCAGCGTGTAGCAGCAGCACCAACTACGTTGCTGGCTTCACAAGTATAATTTCCAAAATCTTGATCATGGATCATCTTTGCATCCACTGTGTTCTCTGTGGATGTTACTTTTCTTAGTTTAGTTCCGTCTGGTTTCGTCCAAGTGATTGATGGGGTAGGAGAACCATCTGCCACACATTTTAGTTGGACTCTTTGTCCAATCCAGGACTGTTTTGTTAAGGGAGTCATTGAGGTTATGCTTGGTTTATCTGTCAAAATAATTATTGAAGAAACAATGCAAATGGCAGAAATGATTGCATAGCAAATAGAAAATTACAAAAACGAGATACAAGAGGTAAGAGGTACACTCAATCACGCAAAGATTTGGACACCATAAGGCACCCAATATCTTAAAGTATTAACGGTGAAAGACCTATCCCAAGGATATTACAATGCTTTATAAACCAAACGTCACCGTCAGATTCAAACCACACTAAGGCAAATTTAAATATGCGTGTGATGATCCGTTTATATCGTTCTTAGATATAATTTAAAGTACAATAATTATATCATTAAAATACCTGGCAAAATGTGTTGGTTACCATACAAACTGGTAGGAACGGTTAGCGCTGTCATGTGCACGAGTTGTCAGTATTAAGATAAGAAATAAAAAAAAAAGAAATAGCAAATAATGATAATATCTGAGGCCTACTGGAGATTATTGATAAATAAGTTCAATAAGGTGTCTCACGGCCAAATATATATTGCATTAGTAACAATGCAATGCCACTTTACCCTCACATACTTGTAAATAATTATATTTTTCGCCCCTTTTTTCAGGATTTGTATTTGTTCATCAAAAGGACAAGAGGCAGTGTGTATGGATTTACCTTGTGGTGTTGCTGTTTTGCATGTACACTGCAATTTTGAGATCTAGAAGAGGGTTTTGTCGGCTATCTACAATATCCTTGTACGACGTGTTGGGACACTTACACCTTTCTACCATCGAAAAGAGAAAAGCACAGAACACCCTCTCTTTTTACTTGCCATGTTCTCTTACCCTACTCTCCCTGAAAATGCTAGGTTTTTGGGTTACCACAGATTGCCCATGAAGTCAACATTAGGGGACTGGGGAGTTGTTTAGGAGCTCAATCTTTTACTACGTCAGCCTAAATAACCGAGAAACAAACAGCATAAAGACAAGACGTCCAAATGTTGACATGAAAAATTGTAGGTAATACAACAGCTTTTAGTTTTACGTTTCACGATGTACCTTATTATCAAAGTTATATTATTTGATAAATTTATGTAAGGTAGATATATTTTAATTGAGCACTCACAATGAACAGTTATGAAGACATCTTTGGAAACTGGGTTTCCAATGCCATTATTGGCAGTGCATCTGTAGCCGCCTTCATCCTGCCTTCTGATGTTAGTAAGGGGCATAGAGACAACTCTGTTATCCCATAGTCTTGTCCAGGTGGTGTTGGGAGCTGGGTTACCACTGGTTGTGCAGTTAAGTGTTAAGCCATTTGCCTCATTCACTGTTTGATTAGCAGAGATGCCAACGGTGTTTGGTGGACCTTAAAAATCAAGATATGGCAAACTTTCGTTTATCATTAATCACAACATAGTTGAGTGTTCTGATCCAATTAAAATTCGGCAAGGGTGCAAAACGTGCAAATGAAGCAAAGGCTACAAGTTTTTTTTCTTCGGCAGGTGATATACATTTTCCCCAGTGTTGTTGAAGGATGAAATCTTCCCAGAATCTCTATCGTGGTTAACGTTTCCTTTTTAGCTCTGTTAAACACAGTAGCTGTGGCTCCATGCATGCCTTCTGTTCCAGCTTTTAGTTTTCTGGCTCGTTGCTGGTTTTCGAGTAAATGCCTCAACAGCATTGGAAATAAGTATGGTTAGTTGTTTCTATGTAAAACTGTGCGCATCAAATTTCCTTGTTTTTACCTCTTGTTTTAAGTAGTCAATATTTGGCAGTTGTTGTTTTATTAGAAGTTTTGGTACGTAGAGTCTACTCAATGATACGGAGGAAGGAGGGGGGGGGGGATTCTGTGCACCGTCTTCAATCTTCTTCAACATGTAGGAACCGGAGCTACATGACATCTGAAATGATACACATACACGGCAAACCAAGGAATTATTATCTCTCCTATAAATGATCAGTTTGTGGAACTGAAAATCTTTTCCACAAAGAAAAAATCTAGAAAATTGCCTATCAGTCGAACAGTTAATTCAATGCTGCCTCCGGATGCACAGCTGACGACACCATGCCTGGAAATGTTAAAAAATCAAAATTTGTTGAGCAACAAAGTACATCTTAGTAGGTGAAGCGTTGAACATATTAACTGACCCACAAAGAGCGCACACACCTACCGGTGAATTACACCATCAAATGCACAGAAAATTGTGAACTCTAAAATTAATTATATTGTACTCAAATATTTGAGCAATAGCAAAAGCGCAAAATGTGCCAAGATTTTAAGATTTTTAATAAATTGTAACATGAAAGGCAAAATTAAGGACACCATTTCTGAACATTTTGGAGGTGGGCTTAAAAGTGTTCACCAGCCTCCAGCTTAATGAAAAAAACAATGTTTAAGAAAATGCAATGTCATTTCTATAAGAAAAGTAATTATTTTGTTTGCCAAGGGAAGATCAAATCCTCCTGTTACTTTCACATTTTGTGGTGATTTTTTGGCAAGTTTACACATGGTGCATAACCTGAATCAATTGATAGATTTTGCAATTTGAGCGTGGGTGGCGAGCTTCACAAACGTATGTAAATAAAATTTACTAAACTGTTTTTGGCTTCATTGGTGAAGAGAATTCTTTGAGTTAAATGCACATGGTAGAGCTGTATGTTTTCCTTGTGATTACTGTTACCACCTTAACTGTCTGACTCCTTACATTTGCTTTGCTGGGCAAGCTCCGCTTACACTAAATTGCAAATTTTGTATGTTCTTTCCACTCAAGAAAATTTTGCCATCGATGTCATAAACAAGTAAGCATAATTTATGGGCCCGCACGCATTTAAGGAATAACTTACTTGTATGTTGGAATAGACGTTTTGTGGCTAAAGTTAGGTATTCAAACCATTAGCAACCGTATGGATGATAATGGATAATTTATATCCTTCAATACATTTTGAGCAAAATGTGGTTTAAGTCATGACCGACAAAATTCTAAGAATTATAGAGAGTTTATCTACCTAATACTAAGAATTTTGTTTCAAAAGTAGAAAAGACAGCTCTCGTAGGAGTCAAGGAACACAGGTGGAACTTCAACTGCATTCACTGCTGAGAACCAGAGAAACTTTAAACAAGTTCTCAACGGCTTTTTGTCAACAAACCATTCACGTACACAGAAAAATAGGAATGTAACAGCCGTTATCATGGATAAAAATAAGTCGTCTTGTTACAAAAGCGAGTTGTTGCTCGATCAGATTTAACTGCAGAAAATGCATCGTTTTATTCCATAACAGACCTACATACAAATCAGACTTTCACAGGAACGTACATATCTAACACCTATCCTGTTATGAAATGAAAGGGAAAACATTCAGATCGTCGCCTTAAATTAGCATAGATGAAATGTCTATGCCGACTGGTGTCGTTTTTCCAGTGTAGTCATGATTATGTGCTTGATCCTGATTCCTGATTGCGGTTGCGACAGATTGTACCCAATGTGGTGCTTACTGAACATGATCTTGGTTTGGGTTTCCACCCCATTTCCCACAAATCCATATTTCGTGTTTGGTCCTTGGATTTGGTTTCAGATATACCTTCAATCAGATCTGAGATTGCAAATTCCGTACGTGGTTTTGAAGCCCTCTTTTGATCTTTCTCTTCTCTCCTGAATGCTGGTCATTTCCAAATTTAGTGAGCCCACTTTTGGCTGCAGGTGACGGGTGCTTACCATTTAGCCAAATAATCCGGATGGAATGATAGTTGCATAAATGTAAGCCGTTTTCCGAATTTAATGACCAACCGGACGAGAATGGCGCTTACCATTTACTACACAGCATTCCATCCCGCATACTTTACTCGATCTTGTTAGAAAGCGCCTGGAAACGGAACGATTCTCGCAAGTGGTAAGGGATTTCCCGGATTCCATTCGGAACGGAAAAAGAAGACTACCTCTGGAGGTTGTCCACAATTTCCGAAAAGATGTTCCAGAAAATTGCCTTTCCATTTGACCTCAAACCGAAATTTGCAGATTTTTTGGCTAAATGGTAAGCACCCGACATGTAGCCATTCGAATTCCATCCCATAGTCTTTTAGACATGAGTCCCTGTGCAAGGAAATATTCCTGTCCTTGTTGAGGGTTGCTTCTGTATGCTACAAGGGCTAGATGAAGATCATCAACCGGGGATTTCTTCAATATGTTGTCTGTGACTTTCACAGCAGATGCTACCCTTCAATTGCTTCTACCACAACCTAGAGAGTATTTTACTAGAGCGAAACTGACGGGGTGGTGTTAAAGCATGACATGGAGAGACGGGTCATAAAAGGGCAGAACATTTGCTTCGGAAATGAGCTCTTTTGTTGCAATGAATGAATTTTTGTGGTATTTTGGCTATACAAATGCTCCATCTTGCTTAGCCAATTCTCTAAGGGGTATGGTGAAAGCGACGTCAACTTGTGCATTGATAACGTTTGTTTTGCCTCCATGTACTTTGTGCAGGTATGCGAAGTACTTGTCGCCAGGTTTTGGATAGGTTGCCATCAATATCTTCCTGCTATGTGCTGCAAATGCCTACTCATCTGGTTTTTTTTTTCGAATAGGCTTACCTGTTGTTGCTGTCCAATGATCCCAAAATTGTTGCAGGTTTTTTTTGCTAGCAGGGCAGTGGAATTCCATGAAATTTGTCCGAAAAAAAAACAACATGATAAAACATAGACACCTTCACACATTTGTTGTCTACAGTTGGTTCATTTTGGTTGGTATGCCTAGGTCTCTCGCAATCTTAGACTGGGTGATTCAAAGACTCAAATACCCGAAAATTTCACACCAAAAGTGTCTTGAAAAGTCGAGGGCAAGAAAATACCAACCTAGATTGCAGCAATAAATAAATGCAATGCAAATTACATGCTTTTAAATGAATATTGCTAAGTCTTAAAGTTATTGCGGTGATGAGCTTTGGCATCAGTGAAACGAAAGCTTGAAGGCAATTTGAACCCACGACTTCCGTGTTACTAGAGCAGTACTCTACCAATTGAGGTATCAAGGCAGAAGATTAGAATTACCTTACTCACCCTCGACAACTAACTGTACATGGTCAGATATTATGATACCAGGCGACACTGGAGAGAACGTGCAGACAAAAAATCTTGTATCATCCGTTTTAAGCTTATGGAGAGTAAAGATGACCAACCCGTTTGTACGGCTTCCATTTACTCGTCCCACATATGCAGCTGGGGTTGCAAATGACCCTGGCTGCCCAGTCTTCAGTAGTGAAAATAGAATTTGATTGTCATCAAGTAAAAGTGGATCATCGGCTCGTGAGAGACCCCACTTAATCAAACCGACATTCCCGGTGAAACTCCAATTGAACTGCAAAGAAGAGCCAACAGATCCCCTGACTGTCCTTCCTTGATAAGGGGAAATAAAACTTAAACCACCTGTAAAAGAAATAAATACAAATATCTGACTAGGAATACATAAAGTAAACAATGTTTCTACTTTATGAGAGTTCTTATCCTTCACTAATAATAATGATGAAAAGCTTGGTTTTATGAAATGACTTTATAACTGAAGGTGGAATTTCCGCCGTGATTATTGGCGAAGGGCTAGCACTCGAAACGTGACCATTCTATCTTTTCACTGTGGCAATTCAACCTTTATCGCCTCGATAAAAATAAATAAATAAACTTCTTCCCACGATGTAAAGCACCACACTTCCTTTGGAATAAACCCCTTCATTAATAATACCCACTTTTGTTCAAGACTATGAAAACTGACTTTTTAAAGCATAAATGGTAAGATATTACTAAACCACAAAACAGCGAGACGAAACACCAAAACACCATGTATGACCCACCATAAATTGAAAACTCATCGACAAAGGTTGGATTTGAGATGAAATATCGTTTTAGGCCTAGTTAGGCCTAAAACAATATTTAATCTCAAAATCCAACCTTTGTCGGTTACTATTCCATGTATGGTGGGGCCATGCTTGGTGTTTCGGTGTTTCGCGGTTTACTAATTTCCGAAATGGTAAAGTAGAACGATAAAATCTGGCTTTTACATTTTTTCAGACGATGTCAATAACTAAAGGTAAGACTAAAGATACATGGGGCGTTTTCCATTTACCAAGAAATTCCGGAAATTCCGGTTGGGATGTAAATGGAACACACGTTTATGGTTCGTTCCACTGGAAAATTTCCGGAATAAATGGAACTTGTGAAAGGTAGTCCTGTTTTCCCGTTGGAAACGTTCCGATGGAAATGTGTGTTCTATTTACAACTTTTGAAAGGTCTTACCGTTCCTATGAACGGCCACATTTTTAAATTTTGGCGCGTAAAATCGAAAATCACTGGGTGGCGAACGGACCTGAGTTAAATGGAACAGGTTTTTCACTCGATGGAAATTTCCGCCGAAATTTCCGGAAATTTTTTGTAAATGGAAAACGCCCATGGAGTATACATGTTGGCATTAACGGAAGGAATTTAAAGTGTATGTGCAGTTTTTTTTTATTTGTTTGATTGAATGTACCCATTGTCCTGATAACAACTGCAAAAAAAAGGTTTTTCTATTTCGATTTTTCTTCTCCTTGTTTTGGCCTTTAAAAGACGCAGCATTTCATTTCCGGCTGGGTGCAAAACCGCGCGAATACAGAAAGTGGAGTGTAGAGGATTGTGACGTCGTTTCGGGAACGTTTGTTTATATCTCTTGGTCATTCCTTTGTGATATTTTCATTTGAAGGCTTCATACGGTCGGTAGATGCATTGTATCCGGCTGCAACAACACCAAAGACGAATAAGATGGTTTTTCTATCCATGAAATACCGTTGTACGGTGATTCCAGGCTAGGGCCTATCAAAAGAAGACGAAAGTGGATCTCTGTCATAAACTTGACGAGGAAAAATCTGAGTGCCAGTACTGAAAAAAAAATCATTCGGTGATTTGCTCGGTGCATTTTGCGCGAGACGACTTCGCACGCAAGTTTTCATTCAAGGATCAAAGTTTACCAAAAGCGGTTAAAACGTGATGACACCGGAGTTGTTCCAGTTCCGAAATTTCACGGTGCAAGATCACCCAAGAAAGATAAATTTAATGTCTTTCGTACAATGCTTAGGTAGGAATTAATGGCAAGGTCAACGCCTTCCTTTGTTCTCTGTTTTGACGAAAGTTACTGATTTTCACACGAGACGTGACTCAGAGGGATAAGCCACAAAATACGCAAGTATCAAACACGTGTTTAAAGCTGTTTGCGACTTCGGCGCCCGAAAAAGAAAAATAATTTGAAACCGGACACTTCCGGTTCAATTTCCGCCACTCCACCCAGGGAAGGGTCAAATTCCCCAGCGGTTCCCGGAGGGGGGGGGGCGCATTAGAGAAGAGAAAAGCATAAGCATAGTTATATCAGCGCTATCATTTCGCACTTAAGGCTGGGCTTAAACCGAACTACTCTCGGTCTCCACTTTCTCTAACTAAAGCAAGCAAACAACCAGGGATACCAAGGACATCGCTTCTTTCGTGACAAGAGAGGGGAAACCTGTGCGACTGAACTCAATACTTGAAACCATTTCTTGTCGATCGATTTTCAAACAATAATAATAAGCTAACACCTTAAAGGACAGTAACACATCTTCACATCGTAGCTGTAAATGATTCCGCTGGTTTTTCTTTACTCTGATTTATGCTATGCACAGCAGGCAAACATTTTCTGTGTTCGGTTCTTCTTATCTATGAAATGAATAATTATTGTAATTGTCGAAATTGTCATTCACCAACAACAGTCGTGCCTCTCATGATCACCAGTATGGTCTTGAAGAGATTACCTATAACAATCAAATTATTTCAATGTCTTATGGTTTTGATACTTATAAATGGTCGTGGACCATCCATATGTTTTTCATTTATGTCTTAAAACAGACGTACTCTAAAGCTATTTTGTACCTTAATTACACTTTTTGATAAAGCCCATTGATTCTGAATATATTTTAGTCTCCTGAAGAGCTTAAATTTCACAAAAATCAATTAAACTTCATAAGCTTCAGAATTTTAGAGCCAGGGCATATCATAGGCGTTAAAGAGTTAGGTTGCTTGAACGTTCACGGCTTAATGACGAAAGGTTTTCGATTTATGATCTTACCTGACCCTTGAACGACAAAAAGGAGCACAAAGAAAATACAATGTGCAGTCATCCTTCTTGAAAACCACTCTTCTAACGTTAAAATGAGGCAGACCATCGAGATTTCGTTGTGGTCGTTCCAAATTAACATTCACAGGTTCCCGAAGCTCTAAAAAGCTAGAAGTCTGACCCTTTTAACATACGCTTCTTGACGTCACGCAATTGAAAAATGACTCGTATGCGACAAGATCAATGCCTATTTGCTAATTAGAGTTCGCAATTTTTCGTCTTTTTGACTTTCCGTACCTGTATATTTTTCCCGGGATATTTTTCAGGTCCGTCTGGGAAAGATACTCGAACTTCTTTTGATAGCCTTTAATGTTCAACCTGAAAAATGTGTTGGCATACGTCTGCATGAGCTGAATCCAAAACCTTTCGTAATTTGACACACAAAAGGTCAATGAATTTTTTGCTTATTTTTCGAACGGAAATGAACGTTAAGGGCACAAATTTTGAATGGAATTCTTAATTGGTTGACATTGAAAGAAACATAAACCTGAGTTGGCAGAGAATTAGTTTGAATTCGATTCCCTAACCGACCAAATAGCCAATCAACGCAAACTTATAATGGCGCAATAAATTCTAATGTACTACGGTAGCACCATACATTTGAGATGTCGGCGATGCAATAAATACCGTTAAGGCGCAGAAAAAGTTTAACTTCCTCCGCAGAAACCGTTTTATCCTCGGTTAAAGTGGAGAAGCGTGGTGGCCACATGGTTCGAGTGCTCGACTCCGGATCGAGTGGTCTGGGTTCGGGTCCTGGCCGGGGACATTGTGTTGTGTTCTTGGGCAAAACACTTTACTCTCACGGTGCCTCTCTCCACCCAGGTGTGTAAATGGGTACCGGCGAAATGCTGGAGGTAACCCTGAGATGGACTAGAATCCCATCCAGGGGGGAGTATAAATATTCCTAGTCGCTTCATGGTAAGGAAACCGGAGATAAGCGCCGGCCTGATAGGCCTTCTGGCTCGTAAGCAGTGACTTTTCTAGTGAAGTGGAGATCGATGTTCGGTAGTTGTGCTGTACATTTCGTCTTACGGACCATTTTCATCAAGAATTATTTGGAATACAACGCTGTAAAACATCCTTTATCACGCGACCCAGATTCACTACAGTATACATCCGGGCTAACTCTCTCAGATTATCCGGAGGTCTCCAGGATAGGGAACGAATCTCCCGGTCACCCATACGGGTCATCAACTCTCCCAGATAAAAACGAATCTAAACCTTTTAAAGACTTTGCTCCATAGTAGACTCTAATTGCATCCCCAAGTGAAAAAATAATCGATTTTTTTCAATCTCGTTTCATCGTTTCTTAATGCATTTCGTCATCTCTGCGTTTCAAACACACGCGCGTTGATAGTCTTGATAGAACTAAAGAAAATGGCAATCTTTAAGTCCGTTTGTTATTATGGCCATATAACCGATTGTTTGATTGGATCTCCGTTTAACCAATAAAAATTCTCGACATATGATACGTGCCCTGTTCTCCCGCAAATCACAATGGTAGATTATTCTTGTATTCTGAAGAAGCTGCTTTCGGATGGGTGGGTGGGTTTTTCTTGGAGGGAGGGGAGGCAGGGGAGGGAGGGAGAGTGGGTGGGTTGATCGCGTGGAGAGGGTTGGGGAGAACGGATGGAAAAAATCTACAGATTTTAGATGTCCAGAGGTTGGCACCTCTGAGTATATGTTGTGGTATTTAATTAAATTTTGTATTATTACTGAGCTTTAGAAACCTTCCTTTTCAACTATCAGGATTATCAGTGGTGTCATGATCTCATATAAGGTAATTCAGATAATTAACTTAGTATATCACCGGGACGGCATTTTAGGAAAAATGAATGAGATTGAATCGTAAACCACTCTACATGCGTAGTTGTACTTCCCACGGTAGCGCCGTCGCTTAGCAGAATGCTTCGTGGCTGGGATAAACCTTGAACTGTATAGACAGCAGGTTTAGGGAAGCTTTATCGAGATCATAATATTTTTTTAGCTTGAAGTGCTTTAGATCTCCTTCCATGAGTTTTTAAGCCTCAGAAAACGTTTATCAACCAAAAAGACCACAGAAGCATCAAGACAACGTAAAACATACACAGGGTAAACAACTTTTATTGGAATTATTTGTCCTCTTCCTTTATGGAAATGTCATGCTACTAACACGACCAATATCATGGCACATCCAATTTATATTGTAAAATCGTTTTAGTTCACATGAATTCTCACGCCGAAATATAAATTTCAGGGCCGTAGCCAGAAAAAAGTTATGACTGAGGCAATGTCCATCGTTAAATAGTCTTCGTAGGTATTTTAGGTGTTTATGACGAGTACATTTTGAGGACAACACTGGAATTACGCTTTATTTTAACGAATCACGAAAAAATGACCGAGACAAGTGCATCGGTTTGCCTCATACTGGCTACGGCCCTGAATTTATCTAAGCTGGAAAAATAATCAATAATTCATTGGATGACAGCCATGTGAAAAGCAGTATGTGCCGATACCGTTAAAATGTTAACCTAATACGGAATTCTCTATATCTAAATTTGAAAATTGTCATCTAGTCGTGTGAGTTAGATAATTAAGCAAAATTACCAAGTATTCAGTTTACAAGTAACATACATGTTCGTGGGAGATGTCAATCAATCAATCAATCAATCAATCAATCAATCAATCAGATAGGGAGTGGGGAGTAGGAGTTCTTACGAACTTGTCACAACTACTTCACGTATCATAAAACAAATCTAAGAACCGAGACCCTAAAACAAATTAGAATACACATCATTTACAAATCTACTAATTTAGACCAAACAAACAACATAAAACTATGCCTGTATTTATCACTAAAAAAACAGACTTGATGAATCACGCGATTTTCTGTTTCAGCTAATCGACTGTAAGATCGATTACATTAGCGTACAATGTTGTGTCGTACTGACTGAGGTTCACATACGTCTGCAAAAGAAAATATTGATTGTGTTAATCTTCTGCTTTGATTGTTTAAGCAAACCATGCACCCTATACAACAGTAGATTCAAACATTTTCGGACACTCAAGAGAGCCAAGAACGAGGGAATATGGTAATTCACAAAAAGCTGTAGAAATAATAAGAATAAAACAGGAACATGTTTGAGATCTTTTCTTTGGCAGAGGCAGACCAGGTTTTTCGGCTCACTCAAGTATAATCAAGTGTGTGTGAAGACAAGTATTTCAGCGAGGAACCAACCTCGTTCCCAGGGTCTTCTCGGCTTTCAATATGGCGGCGGGTCTTGAGAAGACCCAGGCACACAGCAAATCACGTGATCAAGATTTGTCCATCGAGGATGGACAAATATGCAAATTTTTTCAAAATCGCGGCAAGGAATAAGGTGAGAGAAGTCTGGGTACAACAACTTCCAACAAACAAAATGGAGTACGAAGGGGGAACCCAAAGCTGTAAAATTTGATGTAAGAAACCAAAAATACGGATGGATTAATGCACGAGCAACGAGAATGCGGTAGATGACAGAGAAATCTTGCTTTTCTTTTCATTTCATGTTATTTTAAACCAATGCAAGTTTATAGACGGCTGTTATTTCTCGGGGCTGTGATTTTTAAACAGTTCGGAAACAGCCATAATTTGCACACAGTTTCACCCGTAACATCACAGACATTTGATTACCGTAAAATCCAGTGAGCTAAGGTTTAATTAAAGCCCTGGTTCTAGCTATTTAGTCACGGAGGTGCGTTCGCTGTCTCCCGTAATGTATAGTTTATATTGCATGGTTATTTTCAATCAATTAAACCTAATTATCGTTAATTTTTCATACACTTGAATGATTATCTGATTTCTTATCGGTGTATATGAGCCTTCTGGCAACGACTTTCCCCAGTATACATTGACCCAAAGCTGTTTTCGTAAAAGGAATTATTATATGGAGGAGAGTGTTTTACTAGGAACTAAACCACTCGTAGATTCCATACGCCACTTCATCCGGGACCCGAGTGGCGTATTTTCCGTATGTCACCTTTGTGAGTGTCGTATCGTTCAATGACGTCACGATTCCCGCCTTTTGCTTTTGTTGAATTGGTTTCTCGCGTGGTAAAGTTGACATAATCAAGCCAATGTACATTGTTGAACATGCTATTCTATAGGATTAGCAATCTGCTTCTTGCACTTTTCAAGCTATGAAAAGAACTTTTCCATGTCTTGTCCCACCAGTGAAGACAATGTGATGTCTTGGAATGCTGCTCATGAAATCTGTTGAGCCTAATATAAAAAGGGCACAATTTGTGCAAGTCCTAAACATAAGCATCTCATCATCTTTAGCAGTTCTTGTCGAATGAGCCCAGGGTTAGGGGTGGATCTTTGCTGTTTTATCAAACTAGCTTTTAATCTCCTGTTTTGGAGGCAGTGACAATGGCACGGTTTTATTTGCCTCCATTCCTTAAACTACATTTTTGTTTCGTTTCATTTACTCAGAAACGAATTGTATCTATTTAGACTTCAGGGTGAACTATTTACACAATGAAGTAGAGTGGCCATTCAAAACAGAGTTTGTAAGTGAACATCTAAACATCTATGAGACGTAAAAACAAACTTGTGAACATGTGAACCTGAAGTATAGCAAATCATAATGCTGACAAGCATGAAAGTGAACAAAATGGGTCATAAATATGAAGTTTTCACTATCTTCTCTTTAATGGTTAATATTCATTGACAGGCTTCTAACCGTTCAGAGAGTTTGCGTCCACATTTTGTCCTTCTTTCTTGAGAGTTTCAGTAGACGAAGCGAAATATATATGACCGACCAAGTGACCCACACTACAGTATTTTATCTTTTCTCCTGCCCTTACCATTCCAGAAACAAAACACTATTTCTTTTTGTGAAATAGTTTCTTGTTGCTGGTGAAGTTGCAAATTTCCTGTGCTTTGTCACATTCAATTTTATTTCCCAATCCCCCTGTCCAGTCCGCAATCTTCCCCCAAATCACTCGATGTACCATATCTTCAGACAGTAATTAAATGCCACAACTTGAGCAATGCAACTTGAGAATATTTTCAAAGCATGTTTTGAAAACGAATAATTCAACTTAAATTATTAGAGTACAAGAAAACTCACAGGAGTGTGATGCTAAAAAAGTAATGTGTACAAAATTAAAAAATACTGTTTAATATACATATTTATATTTTTAAATCAGAAGAAGCAAAAATTGAAGTCGTTAGCGAATTGACATGTCAATAAGACTATTATGATAAGCCTTGCAATTATTTTCAAGAATAATAATTATTGTTAAGACTTCACAATCTTAAATAACTCTCTTGGAAAATTACGAGATGACATGCACTTTGTTTGGGGTGAGGAGATTAATATTTTTTATTAATGAAAGTAAAAGTCAATGATGAAAACCGACCGAGCTAGATCTCTCTGTGCACCACCAATGATGAAAACCGACCGAGCTAGATCTTTCTGTGCACCACTAGCTGAAGAGTGTAGAAGGGATGGGAAAGAATATGGATTACTGCAGGAGCAGGTCTATTGAAATAAAACACAGGTCACATTCCACAGGTGAGTGTACATGTCACGGTGCTGCAGACAAATAAACAACACCAAAAGTGTCTGCTAGCGCTAATCACTCAACAATGATGTTGATTCAGGTCTCGGGGAAACTTTTGGCTTAGTTGTTGATTATTGGAGCAGCGACCTCTAGTCTTGACTTGTATTTAACAGACCCGCCTTCATTGCAGCTGTCACACGAGTCAACAGAACCCCATACAACTGCTAAATCAACCACATCAACAATCTATGAACCCTGTTGCACAATTTTATAATTTGTAACACAATCTGACATGGTGAAAACATTGAACACTAGTAACAATACTCGCATCAGGGAATTACAATTGTGAGACGCCAAAATGAACCAAAACGTAAAGGTACCTACGAAATAAAATCACTTAATTACCGTTACGTCTTTCAAATACCATTATATTATAGAGCGATCGCTATGCCAGAGTTCGTGAAAAGCCAACGCAGTTTTAATTGGAATCGAGGCCTGATGTAGATCATCGTACAACATGAAAAAACGGTGAATTATTTTTGACTGTTATGCTTGTTAATTTGCAGCTGCTTCTTACGGAACAGCTACAATTTTGAAAATGATTTAAACACGAATTCCGTTCTTCTTCTGGCTCTCCTCGCCAGCCGCCATCTTTCTTTCGACATTAAACCAATCAGAGTTCATGTGAGAAAAGCAGCAATCAGCGATCTTTTTAGTTCACTGTGTGCCAGGGTCTTCTCAAGACCCGCCGCCATATTGAAAGCCGAGAAGACCCTGGGAACGAGGTTGGCGAGGAACAGCTCGATAAATACCCAGAATCCTCCCTTGATTTCTTACCTTGTGATTCCTCTCCATATCCTTCATTGTTTTCCTCAGCTTTTCAAATGTAGGTCGATCACTTGGATCTTCTTCCCAACACTTCATCATGATTTCATATCTAAATTTAAAGATTGTCACTGCAGTATTAGGAGGGAATTTATTGCCAGCTATTACTCATTTACTTATTACTCATTACCACAATGAGAAAAAGAAGTCCAAAAAGTCATTTACAGTTTGCTATCCACATGTCTTGGCTTTGGCATTCTGTATCCTTCCTGAATTTTTTCCGCAATAAGTCTGGCGTTTATGTCCGGGTATGGAGATCCACCTACGGGTATAACGTTCCAGTCTAAATTACACTTGATACCGTAATGGAATTTACATGGATAGTAACATTTCTTTAAAATCTCTTGCTGGTTGTCCAAATATTTTAAAGACATCTTTTGTTGTTATTTAGTCAGTCCTCAAAAGGAAAGCTCACCTACTGTCAAGATTTCGTAGAGAAGAACGCCATAACTCCACCTTCAAATAGGAGCAAAAGCAAAAATGCAGTCCAAACAAATGAAAATGTATAGGAAAAAAAGCATCAACAAGAATTGCCTGAACCAAAGAGTTCAGTCCTTGGAGATAGCCATTTGGGTCGGCTGCAACACGGAATTGGAATGGACATTAATCAGCACCATAGTTAATGCATGGAGATGGTTATGAAACTCGACAAGTTCCTTTGTTTCATGTTTTTGTACGCATTTTTGACCTTGACCCTGCACAAAACACACCTTTTTTCGAGAAGATAGCCAATCAAATCCGTCGATTAAATTATGCGCAACAGATTTGCAAACCCTTGCGAAGCGAAAACAAAAGATTGTGCAGGGTCACGGTCAATTCAACATCGATTGCAACAACATTGTTCTTGCTTTTGAAGGTTCTAAGGTTTCATAACCAGTCCCTCGATTAACTATGTCAGCACCAAAAGGGAAAAGTTGACTGTGTGTTTAAACAAACATACTTACACGTCACTTTGTGTCGTGTATACGCCGTAAAACAAGGCCTCATATGCAGTCCACTTAACCGGCAACCGGCCCTGTGAAGGCAAAACCATCTTGAAATAACTTCAGAGAATAATAGTGCAAGAAAAATATCGGCCAGTTTTGAATAGCAAAGATGGCACAAACCAATTATGGCCGGTCATAGACCTTTTTCATAAATGGAGGTCAATTTATAATTCTTTTGTCCAAGTGCAAATTAGTCTGCCAAGCCTCGATACCATACAGTGAATTGAAAAGAATTCTTGCTCTAAAATGAGGCTTGGTAGGCTAATTTGCACTTGGACAAAAGAATTATAAATCTGACTGCCATTTATGAATAAGGTCTATAGTACAAATTAACTTTGCAAACTTTAATTCTGTCATAACTTTACCCGACTTCTTTTGGTATAAATATTATCCTCTTCCACATTCCTCGCCATCCCGAAATCTGTCACCTTACATCTCTCTCCTTCACCAACAAGAACATTTCTCGCTGCCAAGTCTCGATGGATTATCTAAGAGAAATTGTATACGAATCTGTATTACAAAGAGGAGTATCTTGATCGACAAACTCCACCAACACTAAAGCACAAAGAACAATCAATGGTTCCATGACTAAATGAACTCAATCATGTTTATCTACAACTCATTTGATCAGACTGTGACTTGCAATATTGAATTAATGTATGCCATTTTGATATTGCATTTCCTCGTGGATATCCTCAACTCTATCAGCTATAATGAGCACCAAGGAAAGAGTCCAAATAAAACAGAGCACTATGAAAATTTAAACGAATCTTGTCTGGGCTATTGACAAATTGTGGTGGAGTTGAAGAAGCAAATCTGGTTTGTTCTCAGGGCGAGTTTTTGACACGAAACCTCCGCATGCAAAGTCCAGTATCCTAACCACTGGAGCATAATGCCTTCTTCCAATATTTAAGAAATAAAATTTCTCTTCCAGAACAAACCTTTTTCGAAGACAAGTAGCTCATTCTATCAGCAACATGCCAAGCGAATTTCATTAACTGTTCTGAAGTCAGATTGGTCTGAGGTTTCACATCCGGGTTCTTATAATAAGTGTCGTTCAGTCCTCGGCTTTTTCTCAGGTATCCCAAGAGATCCCCACAAGGCACATACTCGATTAAGACCATCAGTGGGTCTGTGGAAAACAGTTTGCTTGGTATGAAGGGTCTTTATATGCAACCTACGAGTAACTGGTGTTCTAAAGATTTTTCTTGTTACAGAATTCTCTAAAATCCCATTAGTCTCGCCTTGTTAGCTTCAGAACATGAACTGATTTTTTTTCATAAATCGGTTCGCGCACTGCCGTACTGAGTAATGATGCACCTGAGACAATTGCAACATTTTCGACAAGCTCTAGTCTAGTTTGGCTTAACCTTGCCGCTTCTCTCGGACTCTCTATATATTTCCCATCCACGAGAAAAGAGTAGATAATTTGTAATAAGACATGATTTTTACCATCTTCAGTAATGCATCCCATGAGCTTAATCACGTGAGGATGGGGTTTCATTTTTTTCATCAGCTCCAACTCTGACAGCAAATCCTTCCTATCTGATAAAGGAGCATTGTCTAGGAGACAAAGAATTAGAACTGCCAATGGCATCACTCAATATAAAGCAGCTTACTCGCGATAACTAAAAAGCTATTGGAACATGCGAATACCATATTGCGTGTAGGTATTTTGATTTAACGGCTTCAGGTAACACAATATAGAAACAAATATGTTAAGGAAAGAACAACTAGAGGTTTTATGAACATCGAGTAATGTACTATCCGTTTTATTGGAGTAAACGGTATATGAATTGGGAATACAAGTATGAATTTTATTAATTACAAGTGTTTGATATCTTCGAATCATCCGTGACTATATCAAGGCGAGCAGACTCTTCAATTCAAGCCATTTGCCATTGTAGGTTTTATATGCAGCAACAACGAATTATTTGAATAATAATAATAATAATTTGCCTCGTTCGTGTGTTCACTTTGGGGTTGTAGGTTATCTTTAACCTGCACAGCAACTGGATTCTGGTAATAAACAACCGGCAAAAGTTACAAACAGACCCTTCTGATAAACATCCACAAACTCATCCCTCCTGATGTTTTGCAATGCAAGCCTCTGGTTCGTATTAGGCCCGTGCGATTCGTGAAACTATGCTTTTGAACATAAAACATGTAGCAAACATGTCTAAAAAATGCGTGCGAGCTTTTCGTACCATAATTATACCACTATTGAAACAAATCTTCAAATAATCAATTTGAAACGTTTGAAAGTTAAAACGTTATCGTTATCGTTCTAACCTCTGGCTTGGATTTGTTTCCGGTTGTCCCGGATTCAACTCCACAACGCTTTGTAAATAGCCAACTGGCTGCCTTCCGGCAGTTGGGGTTCTTAATAATGTTTCTGTTAAGTTTGAATTGTTACTTTCACCTTGCTAGCAGTGGAGTGCCTGTAAACTAGCTTGATAGCTAAGTGCACTTCCACTATAAAGAAAGCACTACATTTACATTAAACATCGTTATCTTCCCTTTTCTCTCAGTGGCGTCTCTAAACCACAACGTAATGAGAGGCTTGAATAGAGTAATGGTGTTGGGTTGTTCATTGTGCTGTAAGGTGTAGTACCATGTGAAGTGTTACTGTAGCGTAGTCCAGGACAGTACGAGGTGGCACAGTACAGTGTATATAGGCGGGTGCAGAGAAAGTCGCATACAGATCGCGTGTGTGTATATTGTTTTAAATGTAGAAAATTTGTTGCAAATAAACAAAGGTTAACTAAAAGACATTGGAATAAACGTTTGGCATGCTAACGACGAGAATCAAAGAGCTTGGAGGGTTATGGAAGGCTAAAATGGGAGTGGGATTGGCCTAATTCTTCGCTGGGAAGATGGGAGCTGATCATTGGGAATGGGACTCTGCCGCTGAGAAATGGGAGATAAAAAGTCCTTGATGGGAATGGGATTGGCCTTATCAGAGGTTATCAGATAATATTTCTGCACAAACGTCCTGATATCAAATATCTCATAATGATACAATAATAAGTATAAGTATCATTGTTATATAACTGAGTTTTTCCCCTAGCAGCGCGCGCTCTCAGTGGTTACTTCGAGGTCACATGACATCTAACAATAAAACTGTTTCCCGAGTAGAATAATTGTTTTATTAAAAACTCCAGGCTTTTTTGGGTATTCCCGGGGATAGTATTGTCGACTAAAGCATCGATTTCTGCCTCGGGCAATTCCGGTTCACAACGGCTTTTGCCCGCCATTTTTCCTCAGATTTCAGTTCACTTTGATGTTGACGCGTTCTTTGACTATACTAGGTACAGCAGGTATACGAGCTGATAGCCTGTGTCCGAGGAGCCAATGAAAAAAATGCCAGAAATCTGTTATCTGTAGTTCAGTTTTTAATAATAGCTAATATCTCCGAGCATTTGAAACCGAAATGTCCTTGAACCCTATCGATTTGCAAGACCTTCGGCCTATCGATGGTTGTGAGTCTAGTGAAGGGGGTGAAGACTCCGAGGAAGATAGTGATGACAGACCCTGAAGGTGAAGTGGACACTGGGTACATGGATCGTACGAAGACATGATTAGGAGATTGCGCCATTCAGAAACCTTTCACGTGCCAGGAGGCGATAAATGTCAATTCCGGCTATAAATTATACCCCGCGCCGTCTTTAGTGCCTCTATCTGCCCTCCAGTAATCGAATTTTTCGTTTTGAGACATTATTAGCTGCTTCATATGATGACATATGCTCTAAAATTATATCTTCCCTATTTGACCACTGGGATTTCCAAGAAAATTTTGTCCAAGTTTTGTCATACTTGTTGATTCAGGATGAAGCTTTCACATATGTAGACTACTTTCAAGATGTTATAAAAATCTTACCAGTGGTATAAGATCTCCGCATCTTGGACATAGGCGACGACGCATTTTCCACATTACAACGCACATAATTATTATTACTATCACCAAGGAAATGATGATTGAGATGTAAACAGCATGTAAAAGACTACAGGATCCTAATAACGAAAGAAAGAAGTTGTTTGTCGTCGATGAATGAGAGAAACACCTGCCCTTTTTAGTCGTCATCTCATAAAACTACACATAGATTCTCTTTGTCACCTGTCTGACTTGCTAAAGGCCTTGGAGTTGCTACGAAAAAGAAAAGAAAACATTTTTCATAAGTTAATAACAGTGCATTTTTACTCGTTTACCCTCTTGTTGATAAAAATAAAGTAAAAAAATCAGCCGGCAAAACATATTGTAATAATACAAGGATACACGGTTGTTCCCACAAGAAAGGCTCATTTTAATTAATGTTTATTGCCAAAACAAAAGGCAAACAAGCAGCGAGTAGCAAGGAAACCAAAAATGATAAAGAAATAAAAATTTATGGCTAAAGGCACCTAGCTGATAACGGCTACAAAACTATTGTCTTTGTTCTGAGTGAATTAACTTCGTCACGCTGCCTCTCGTTATAATTAGCTGTTGTTTCTTTGCGTCTGCATAGTAAATATGCTTTAAATGCAGATACGTTAAGCCAAACAACTATTCAAGCAAGTATACTTACCTCCGATGTGTACTTCAACCGTTGTGACATTTTCTTTAGCGCTCTCGCCATATTTATTTGTTGCTGTTACCACAAATTCATATTTCCCGCCATTTTTTACTTGGATATTGTATTCACGCCTGGATGTACCTTCTACAACCGCAACTTTTGTCCACTTTTCATCACTTTTAATTCTTCTGTAAATAAAGTACCTAGTCTGTCGGTTTTTCCCAATGGATAGTTATTTTGTAATCTTCTGCCTCAGCTTTGATTATATCTACAGGTTCTCGAACATCTGTAAAAGAAGAAACTATTAATACTACTACTAATACTAATAATGATAAATAATAATAATAATAATAATAATAATTATTATTATTATTATAATTAATAATAATACTACTACTACTAATAATAGTAGTGAAAGAAACCGACGTTTCGGTGCATCTTGCGCCATTATCAAGGTTATAAAGATAAAATGCGGTTTGAAAAAGGCTACGTTAAAAACGAATTTGCATAAAAGAGTGCCAAGCTAATTACATGAATACTTTAGCACGAAGAGAATCCGACTGTACATTCAATGCTGGTTTAAGATATTGAATACACAGCATTTCATTAACAAGGCAGTCAAATTTGTTCGTGCATTTCTTGATTACATTGAAGCGTGCTAAGAAATTGTTCGGAACAGCAGTGTTATGATCTTTGCAATAATGCCTGTAAATAGATGACGCCTTTTGACGGAGTCCCTCAACGCGCGTGTGAAGGTGGCCCTTTGTGTACCCGACATAACCTGCATCGCACAGGTCACACTTGAATAAATAAACAACGCATTGCTGGGTTACGATGTTAGGCTTGGGCTCACGCAAGCTTAGATCTTGTTTAAGCTTGCGGCTAGTAAACACGGGTTGAATGGTCTTCTGCACCTTGCTACTAAGATCTCTAAGTTGTCGTTTGACAGACACTGCAGCATCCTGATCTTTATAGGGGATAACTATCCGGATGGCGTCATCGGTATGCTGTTTAGGTTGGTCCACTGCGACTCTCGAGGTGATAAACCTGTTGATGACGGAATCAATAAGGTGATTCGGATACCTCAGCTTACGGAAAACTTCTCTCAGACGTTCACACTCTTCTGAAAATTAAGTATTTTGTTCTTCCTGTGTCAAATTGTTTTCACCCTGTAATTTTACTTTCACAAATGTTTACGTATTTCAACACCTTAATTAAATGACTAAGTGTTTGTAATTGTATGCTTCATTACCAACTTGTAAGTTCAAACTGTTTTTAATTTCCGTTCATTACTTTATATTTCAACACGTTAAATAACTAAATGTTTGTAACAATTGTATTCTCCGTTGCCAACTTGCATGTCAACAATAGATAGATGCTTTTACTTGGGGAGGCCTAATTTACATAAGCTTAGTAGTTTCTTTTAGGCCTTCTCGCCACCAATGTAATTCAATAATTTTTCTTTCCATCTTCTCTTTTTTGATTGTTCATATTTGTATTTTAATTTCTTCTTTCTGTGGCAAAAATAAATAAATAAAAAAAAAATAAATAAAAAAAAAATGCGCCCAAGATGATGATAGCCGGTGCGCACGATCAAGCATTGTGACGAGCAAACCATGCTTGTAGCGGCTGTCCACATGGCTATGATAGTGCAGGAGTAGCCCTGTGTTTGTCGGCTTGACGTAAAAAGGCGTCATCTATTTACAGGCATTATTGCAAAGATCATAACACTGCTGTTCCGAACAATTTCATAGCACGCTTCAATGTAATAAAGAAATGCACGAACAAATTTGACTGCCTTGTTAATGAAATGCTGTGTATTCAATATCTTAAACCAGCATTGAATGTACAGTCGGATTCTCTTCGTGCTAAAGTATTCATGTAATTTAGCTTGGCACTCTTTTATGCAAATTCGTTTTTAACGTAGCCTTTTTACAAACCGCATTTTATCTTTATAACCTTGATAATGGCGCAAGATGCACCGAAACGTCGGTTTCTTTCACTTATATTTCTTGTTTCATGTATTTCTAAATCGTTTCTTATAAGACTTTTGAAACGTGATAATCGGCTGCATTTGTTCAGGAGACTTGAACAATGCAGTAGAAAACAGATAAATTGCGATGGATCGATCGAATTCTTGAAACTTTGTCAGAATTTTGATCTAACACCAACATTCGCTAAAGTTGATAAAGATAAGCGATCAAAATGGAAGTCATCGTCTGAAAACTTCTCTAGGGACGTTATTAGGGAAGAGCTAAAAGAGAAGTTCAAGCAGAGTTTAGCCTTGAAGCGTGAAATCAACTCCATCTATGATGAGATTCGTCAAAATTGCAGTTCTTTGCACTACATTTGTATTCTCCGTACAATGACCAGTCTTCGAGCAAGATATCACCAAGAAGTTATCACCACCCATACGCGCAAGATCTCACGTCTTATCAACAATCAGATGGACCTGGACGAGCATATCTTGAACATCTCATCCTACGAACTCTCGTTTTTCCAGAAGCTTGTGCTTTGTCGGGGTTTGAATTTTGCCTTACCACAACGTGTATCTCCAATAGAGGTGAAAGCATCCTTCGAGAAGGCCTATTGGAGCCTCGAGCGCAGTCTCTCCGATGAGAAAATGAAAGAACTGGCTGCCACTACACTTCGATCTGTGGCTCTCAACTACATTGAACGGAAAGGCCCGCGTCCCCCTAAGGCACTTCTAGCAGCCATCGAAGAATTAAAGAGACGCGATGACATTGTTATCATTAAACCGGACAAAGGGTCAGGTGTAGTCGTGATGGATAAGCAGGAATATCTGCGGTTGTTGTCGCAAGCCTCTGTGAATGATACAAGCAAATTCCGTGCTGTCCCCTTAGAGAGACCAAAAAGTAAAGGGAGACCACCTAAGTATTACCATCCCCTACTAGAGAAAGAAAAACTGGTAGAGTCAACAGTGCGCAGAATTTTACCATCGGCGATTGCTGACTCCGTTCGACCTACCGGATCAAGACTGGCTCACTTATACGGGTTGCCCAAGACCCACAAGAGGCAATTAGCAATGCGTCCTATATTATCTGCTACGGGCACTTACAACTACGCCCTTGCTAAATGGCTTGATGCTATGCTTAAGCCCTTGTCGGTAAACGAACATACCATCACTGATATCTTTGCCTTCACAAATGAAATTCGTGGAGTTAAGATAAACCCGGGAGAAATCTTGGTATCTTATGACGTCTCATCGCTCTTCACAAATGTACCCTTAGACGAATTGACATCCTGGCACGGAAAGCTTTCGAGAACAACTGGTTCAACGACACGTATGATCTAAACTTGACCAGAACTGATCTCGTTGATCTTCTGCACGTTGCTACAAAGGGGCAGCTGTTTCAGTTCGACGGGGCCCTATACGAACAGACCGATGGAGTAGCTATGGGGTCTCCCCTTGGACCCCTTTTGGCTAATGTATTTATGTGCTCTATTGAAGGGTCCCTAAAAAGTCAAGGAAAACTCCCAGAATTTTACCGCCGCTACGTAGACGACACTCTAGTCAGGATGCCGGATCTGGCAGCGGCTACACAATTTTTGGATACTCTGAACCACGCCCATAGCGCCGTGAGCTTCACTATGGAGGTAGAGAAAAATGGGATGCTCCCTTTCCTTGGGGTGCAGCTTTTAAATCGCGCACCATGTGTTGAAACAAAGGTTTACGTCAAGCCGGCAAACACAGGGCTACTCCTGCACTATCATAGCCATGTGGACAGCCGCTACAAGCATGGTTTTCTCGTCACAATGCTTGATCGTGCGCACCGGCTATCATCATCTTGGGCGCATTTTTCAGAAGAGTGTGAACGTCTGAGAGAAGTTTTCCGTAAGCTGAGGTATCCGAATCACCTTATTGATTCCGTCATCAACAGGTTTATCACCTCGAGAGTCGCAGTGGACCAACCTAAACAGCATACCGATGACGCCATCCGGATAGTTATCCCCTATAAAGATCAGGATGCTGCAGTGTCTGTCAAACGACAACTTAGAGATCTTAGTAGCAAGGTGCAGAAGACCATTCAACCCGTGTTTACTAGCCGCAAGCTTAAACAAGATCTAAGCTTGCGTGAGCCCAAGCCTAACATCGTAACCCAGCAATGCGTTGTTTATTTATTCAAGTGTGACCTGTGCGATGCAGGTTATGTCGGGTACACAAAGGGCCACCTTCACACGCGCGTT
>BLFO01003992.1:1747095-1754595 GCA_014634245.1 Montipora cactus
ATAGATTTATTTTTAGATACACTTTGCACACGAAACAAACAAAGGGCCGCCAATTTTAACCAATCGGAAGAAGCCATGTCAAGCGTGACTGCGTCTGCCATGTTTTTTCAGGGACATGACAACTGATTTTCACGGGAACGGGTATCCTAAAAATAGACTCATTTGTGACAGTGCTGGGAGCCCACACATGCCTTATCTAACTCTATTCTGTACAGAGCGAGTTCCAATCGAGTGTCGTAAAACTAAAACCAAAGTAATTACTTTGGCCAATCAAAAAGGACGGAGACTATCCAGTAAACCAACCAGAACTCGAAGTAATTACACGTAGCCGACACAAAGCGCGGGGAAATGTGTACGCGCGAGCCTCTCGGTTTTGGTTTCACTTCTGATTGATTGAAAAAGTGGCGCGAGAACTTTCAACCAATCACTGAGCGAAGTAATGCAAAACACTCAACACCCAATTGAAAACCGCTCTATCTTAATTTGAGAATTATTATCTACTTGTGTGAGCTAGACAATCAAGCAATTGTATCAAGCTTTCGTTTCACAAGTAAGATACATAGTTCGTGGGAGATGTCAATCAATCAATGAACTTTAGACAGAGAGGGCGAGGAGTAGGACTTCTTGAGAACTTGTCACCACTAGTACGTACGTGTATCGTAAAACCGATCTAAGAAAGGAGATGCTAGTAATCAGAATAGACATTATCATATGGCCCGTAGGGCCCCGCGCGCGCTTTCATTGTAAAACTATTGGGAAAATCCGCGTACGAGGGCCGTACTCATTAGCGCGAGCAGGGCCGGTAAAAGCCGTGAGGCCCTAGTAGGAACACGTACTGCTCCATGTGATGCGAGTTTAGAGGATTTCGTCGCTTTTAAACATCCAAGCTAATTTCAGCCAGAAAAGCAAATGCAAACAGCATATTAGATAAATTTTCTGTGCAAATTTTTGTTACGTATTTTGTCGAAACTTCATATTCTGAGTGCTCATGATGAATAGTGTAAAGAGCTCATACGATAAAATGCTTATTGACTGAGTTTAGGTCGGATCGGGCAGGAAAATATTTGGTCCTTGGTCTCAGTGCACGGACCTAGTTGCGTTCAGTCGGTCCGTACGCCATATCCTCGGGCCAATTATTTTCCCGCCCGGCCCTTCTACTCAGTCAATAAGTACATATAATTTACAAATCTACTAATGTAGACAAAAGATACAACATGAAACGATGACTGTATTTATCACTTCAACAAACAGACTTGAATTGAAAGGACTTCATAATTTTCTCAAATTCCTATTTTTTTGCTCTGTTAATGTTTTCCAATCAACTAGCAAAGTAAGTAGAAAGTAAGATTGAACGTACTTTGCACACAATTCCTTTTATTCTGATAATGACGAGATTTTCTGTTTCAGCTAATCGACTCTAAGATCAGTTCACGAGTGAATTAGGTAAGAGTATTGATCTATCACTTTGTGGTCTTGCCCCAGTTCAGTCACAAACAGATTTATTTTTAGATACACCTTGCGCGCGAAGCAAACAAAGGGCCGCCAATTTTAACCAATCGGAAGAAGCCATGTCACGCGTGACTGCTTCTGCCATGTTTTTTCAAGGACACGACAACTGATTTTCGCGGGAACGGGTGTTCTAAAAATAGACTCATTTGTGACTGCGCTGGGGAGCCCACCCATGCCATAACAACACTCTTATCTAATTCACTCTTGATCACTTATATTAGCATACAATTTTGTGTCGTACTGACTGAGGTTCACGTACATCTGCAAAAGAAAAATATTGATTGTTTTAAACTTTTACTTGATAATTTCAGCCAACCACCATAGACTCAAACTATTTCCAATACTCAAGAGAGCCAAGAACGAGGGAATACGGTAACTCACGAATGGCTGTAGAAATAATAAGAACAAGACGCCTGGTGGCGTTTACGTGGGATGCTACTATTTGTGTAAAATGTGAAGGTTGGTTGCAAATGTCACTAATCCTTGAAGCCGACTGAGAGTCACAAGGGACGTGGTAAATGGCTAAGGAAGGTTAAGTGTGATGATAATCGAACATTTCCTTTGCGACAAGCGTTTTCATGACCACATTTAATAAAAACAATTTTAATTACATTTATTTACGGTGGGAACTGGAAGACTCAAGAAGTGTAATATTCCAGCGTTCATTGCTGTTCCATCGCACTTGACCGACAAAATCGATTTCAAACTACATCTAGGTTGCTAGCTCTTAGAACAGACGTAGACCACTTGAAGAAATACTTTCTCCTGGGAATTCAGTCTGAGAACGCAGTAATTCGAAGAAAGAACTAGACAATAACTTCTTCAAAAACCTGACCTTTACCTTCAGGTCACGCGCATAAATTCTATAACACAAGTTGCGAAATTTCAATCACAAAAGCCAAGGTATTATGTAACATCAGTAGCAAAGTAGTTTTTTTCCTTATCTTCTTACCGCGTTAAACGTGAACCTACTCCAAGCGTTTTTTGCCGCGTTAAACGTGAACCGACTCCAAGCGTTTTCTTGAATAAACCTTATATGTGCTGTCATTCAATAAAAGAATTTAAGTTACATTTATTTACAGTGGGAATTGTAAATGAAGGCGAGATGTGTAATATTCTCCCCTTCATGGCTGTTCCATCGCGCTTGACCGACAAAATCGATTTCAAAGGAGGCTTAGGTTGCTAGCTCTTAGAGCAGACTAAGATCACTTCAAGGATATTTTTTTTCTGCAAAATTAGTCTGAGAACGCAGTAATTCATGATTTGGGGAAGTAACACCGGAATAGCGACACAAAAGGCTTGATTTGGAATCATGTTTACTACAGAGTAAATCGCGGGAATACCGAAATCCGATCAATTGCTTAAATCAGAATTTTGAAAGGTTCTCACATAAATGCGACCCAAAAAATTTTCAAAATTTTGTTACTTCCGTTCGCGGTTTCAAATCAAGGGATTTTTCAACGTGGTCTGCCATAGGAATCTTTTGTAAAACAGGAACAAGGATGAGATCTTTTCTTTGGCACAGGCAGACCAGGTTTTGTCTGCTTACTTCAGTATAATCAAGTGTGCGTGCAGCGAGAAACTGCTCCATAAATACCCAGAATCCTCCCTTGATTCCCTTACATTGTGATTCCTCTCCATATCCTTCATTGTTTTCCTCAGGTTTTCAAATGTAGGTCGATTACTTGGCTCATCTTCCCAACACTTCATCATGATTTCATACCTAAATTGAAAGATTCTCACTTCAGTATTAAGAGGGAATTTATTGTCAAGCTATTTCTCATTTACTTATTACTCGTTGCCACAATGAGAGAGAGAAATCAAAAAAGTCATTTACAGTTTGTTATCCACATGTCTTGGCTTAGGCATTCTGTATCCTTCCTGGATTTTATCCGCAATAAGTCTAGCGTTTGTGTCCGGGTATGGAGATCCACCTATGGGTATAACGTTCCAGTCTCAATTACACTTGTTACCAGCATGAAATTTGTCAAATTTATAATGCATGGATAGTAACATTTCTTCAAAATCTTGTGCTGGTATGAAAATATTTTTAAGGCATCTTTTTGTCATTTTGTCAGCCCTTAGAAGAAAAGCTTACCTACTGTAAAGATTTCGTAGAGAAGAACGCCATAACTCCACCTTCGAAAAGGAGCAGAACAAATGAATGATGAAACAAAGCAAATAGGCATCCAAACAAGTGAACATGTACCAGAGAAAAGCTGTGACAACAAATGCCTGAACTAAAGAGTTCAAGTTCTTGCAGAAAGCTATTTGGGTCTTATGCAAATCGGAATAGTAATGGACATTAATCTCCTCCAGAGGGGAAAGGTTACAACTAACCTCTTACTAACCGAGCGCGATGGCCGTACTGGGAAATATTGGCCCGAGGACGTGGCAATAAGAAAAATGACCGAGGGCCAATATCCCCAGTACGGGCCCGAGGAAGTGAGGTCAGTAAGTTGTTTATTGTATGGTATCGTTTCTTTGAGCGATCGGACACTTCTCCGCTTGGTGAATATTCGTAATCTTCCTCTTCCATCAGAGAACTTTGAACCGTAACCTTTTCCATGTAAAACTAAATTCCGCTTGCCATAATTGTACTTTTGTGGTGAAAAAAATAAATTTCACTGTTTTAGAACTTTTAAAAACCTTTTGGGTTTTGCTCAACTTGAACTTCCCAGGAGAGAGAAAAATACGGAAACGAGCCGTTTCCATGGTAATGGTCCGTACTGTAAAATCCCGACTAAAAACCAGCAAATTAGAGTGCTCCATTTAGTCTGCGAATTAATTGCTTGCTATATAACAATGCAGTTTAAACAAACATACTTACACGTCACTTTGTGTCGTGTATACTCGGTAAGCCAAGGCCTCATATGCAGTCCACTTAACAGGCAACCGGCCCTGTGAAGGTAAAACTATTTTTAAATAACTTTAGAGAATGATAGTGTAGCAATAAAAGGAAAATATCGGGCAGTTTTCAACAGCAAAGATGGCACAAATTAAACCAATTATGGTCCATTATAGTATACAAACTATGTTCACAAAAAAAAAATTGTTGTAGCTTTACCCGACTTTTTCTGGTATAAATATCATCCTGTTCCACATTCTTCGCCATCCCAAAATCTGTCACTTTGCACTTCTCTCCTTCACCAACAAGAACATTTCTCGCTGCCAAGTCCCGATGGATTATCTAAGAGAAATTGTGTATGCATATGTGTTACAAAGATAAGTATCTCTATCCACAAACGTGACTCCATCAACACTAAAGGGCAAAATAAATAAATAAATAAATAGGTCTTTATTGTTTTTTGAGCAAAAATACATGATAAAACAAGAACAGTTACATTAAAAATAGCGGAAAGAATTAATTAGAATTACAAGGCTATCGACATCACATTAAATAGCTACTCTATATTTGAAAAAAAAGCCTGTTAAAAAAACTATTTTTAAAACGCTGGGTATTAACCCTAGGGAGTTGACTACTTGGAACTCGGAGACGCGCAGAGCTTTCTTTCATTTTGGGGACGGAAGGGTACAGAGGGTGACCGGGCATACCGGATATCTTCTTGAATAGCGAGCGATCAACCTCTTCTAATACGCCATATATGTCAATTCGGTACGAAACATATTTGCGTTTAAAGCAGCGCTGTAGAAAATTCTGAACCGTCGTTAATTCAGGTATTGAGGAGGCGTATACGGGTAGACCGTACGTTAATTTGGGTAGAACAATTTATCTAAAAACGTAATCTACGTCTGGTTGTTGGTATCCCTCTTTACGTAAACATTTTATCACATAAAGACACTTGTTGGCCTGCTGCAGCTTAACCTTAATATGCTCGTTAAATCTATCATTACTCTGTAAAGTAACCCCTAATACTTTTAAACAAGAAACTTGCGTTATATTGTTCACAGGGTCTATATCATGAGCAACCTTCTTACAAAGTATTAGTTCATTACATTTTTTAGGATTACATGCCATGGCATTATCTTGGGTCCAACTGAAAAACTGATTGACAACCTCTGGAGAAAAATCTATTTCATTTTTACATACTTTGACTAGCAAGGGGGTGTCGTCTGCATATTTAACTATGCTGGTAAGGTCATTATCCCTAATTGCCAAATGGTTGATAAACAAATTAAAAAGATGGGGCCCACTGACACTACCCTGGGTTGTTCCTTTGTTCACATTATGCCATTTGTAGATAACACCCTTGAATATCAGTCTTTGTTTCCTATCCATTAGAAAGCTTAAGTACCAGTTAACCAGATAAGGATTGAGATGAAGAGCCTTTAGTTTTTCCCCAACTAACGAGTGTTTTACATTATCAAAGGCTTTCGAAAAATCCATTGCAAAAAGCCTAACATAGTTACAATCCTTATCATCAAGTGCCCTTAAGTAATTATACTGTATTTGAATCAAGGCGTCTGTACAGCTGCAGCCCTCCCTATACGCATATTGTGTGACAGTCAGATTTTCTTCAAACACTTTCTTACTATAATGATGGTATACAGTTCTTTCAAAACAGCGTGCTATAACTGGAGTCACGTTAATTCCCCGAAAATCCGAATATTGAACAGGAGTGTTTACCTTTGGGAGGGGATTGATGTTAGCTTCTTTCCAAGCTGTCGGCCATGTGTAAGAGGACAGAGACTTGTTCCACAGAGCAGTCACCACAGGAGCGAGACTTGTACAATTGTCCCTCCAAACCCAAAACGGCAACCCATCAGGGCCAGTAGCGGTTTTTTTAATCTTGGATAATGCCACCATCACATCAAATTCCTGGAGCTCTGGGGGTGGGTGTGTCTCGGGGTTTACCCTGAGAGGCACTGGTTTAACGTAGTTCTCATCATTGCACAAATCCCCAAAATAATCATTGAGACCAGCAAGAAATTCCTTTTCTAAATATGGCTGAGGTTTCTCTTTCCTTAAGGTGATTTTATCCACTCTCCTCCACCAGTGCAAACTCCCCTGTGCTCCATTCCTACCCCAGTTTTTTCGATTTTCACCAATGAACTTGTAGACCTTCGATGACAAGTCCTCCTCTTTTCTTCTTCCTTAACAAATATTTAACTAGTGGAGTAATCCACGGAGGGTCACGGGAAGACATCACAACTCTCCTCACAGGGAAACACTTATCCATAAGATTGTGCAGTTCCTTATTCAATATGCTAGTTGCTATTTCAACATCCGGAGCATTGATCACAGGTGTCCAAACAAAATCTTCTAACTCTGAAGCAAATTTTATCTTGTGATGCTCTCTAAAATCCCTAAAACAGCATTTAGATCGGATTGGTTTAATTTTGTTCCCCGGAGGAAGTATCACACCCCAGTGGTTAGTCTTTATCGGCGCTTGAAAGCGTAAGGGGTCGTTGAACAGCTCAGGGTGGTTTGTGAGGCAGTTATCCAAGATGGAAGTCCCTCTAGTGGCGAAATTCACCATGGGCACAAGGCCAGATGAAGTGGAAAGACAGTCCAGATCTAATCGGTTCAGATCACCTCCACAGAGTACTACCCCATTTGGATGCATGTCTAAGAATGTACCACAACGGTCGATGATGGTATCAATAAGATCGCCTTCATCATACTGAAAACTTGGAGGATGGTACAATCCAGTGATCAGCATATGATGTCCTGACGGAATTCCACACTCAGCATCTCGAAGGAGCGTTCGCGATTAACATTCAAAACCTTTAAGTTTTAAAGTATAATCAATGGCTCCATGACTGAATGAAAAAGGTCACATTTATCTATAAATCAATTGATCAGACTCTGAGACTTGCAATAATCAATCTATGCAATTTTGATATTGCATTTCTTAGTGGATATCCCCAACTCTGTCAACTGCAATGAACAGCAAGGAAAGATTCCAAAATAAAACAGAACACAATGAAAAAACTCATCCACGTCTTGGCTATTGACAAAGTGTAGGGGAGTTGAATAAACCTTTCCACGGTTTTTGGCCGCCATATTGACTGGGGTGCAAACAAAAC
>BLFO01003992.1:1759595-1769595 GCA_014634245.1 Montipora cactus
CAGCGAACAAAATGATATAATTAAGCAATATCCGGGAAAACTAAAAGGCGGACAGTTCCAAAGCCTTTCATTTTCACTAATCCTACAGCCAGTAAGAATAAACAAGCCGGGAGCTCCGCTTTTAGACTTTGCTAAATCTGTATATTAGTTGATTAAGTTAATCATCGAGTATTGCTCAATAGGTAAGCGATGACAAATCAGTGACATCAGTGAGTAACCAATGCTCTACAAAATTTGTTCGTCCTCCATTAATCACTGAGTATTGTTCATTGGTCTTATTTATGTATAGTGTAGGCAAAATGTTTCAGCGACATATTTCCGAATTTACGCCCAGGAGAGATAGAGCAGAGTCTCGGCAGATTATGTGTCAAGTAGTCGCCTAAGGAAGGTGAAAAACAACTGACCCTTTCAAACCGAGTCATCTCTAAAAGGGGTCGCGGTCGCTTACGAGATGTTTCCATCGATAGAAATTTGACTTGAAATAGTAAAGTGGTCGCTTACGAGAGGTGGTCGCAAAGGGAAGTTCAACTATATAACAATTGAAAGTGACCGTGAACAGTGTTCACCCCTGCGCCCAGCCGACTGATGCGAAAGCTTCATCCCTGGTGCGCTATCTAAAGAAACAAGAACAAGAACAATGAACTAATGAATGGTGGATAGATGGACATATGCAACTAGAAGGTGTCTCAGTTCAAATTGACAAGTGGTTTTGGTCTTCACAAAAACCGCTCTAACCCTAACCCCAACCCGCTCTATCTTATAGCCTAAACTACTAAGGATATAACAGATACAAGGACGTCCAAAAGAATTACTCACTGCAAGAGAAGATAAATGTAAAATTCCATCCCTAATGATCGATTTGAAAAAATAAAGTAGCTTCAAAGACTGAGAGTATCTAATTTTAGTCAGTCATGTCATTTGGGAGTGCACTTCAGATTTTGGCCTCACTTAGTGAAAGCAATATCTTCGTTCTCGAAAATATCTTTAAAAATCATGAGTGAACAGGGGAACGGGTGGGATGATCAATGGATGGATCCATCGACGAATTTATGTTGTGTTGCATACTTAGTAATATTACTGCCTGAATGTGGCTCGAGCTAGCTTTTCAGCAGGATAAGTTTAACGTCCTTAATTGCTCAAACAAGAAAACAAATGATAGAAGTATGACTGCAGTCTCTACGGTACAGTGATAATAGGACAGCAGTATAATTTTCATAAACAAGTAAACGCCAGAAAGGCAACAGTGCCCGTCTCAAATTTAATTACCTCTTGTCAAGTCACTGCACAACTTTGCACAGGAACACAATAAGTTACGATTGCAAAAAAGTGTCATCAGTGATTATTCGTGTATTAATGATAATTCAATTCAAATATAAAAAGGGGAAAGAAGACATAACACTAACCTGAAACTTATGGCCTGGGTGACGCACGAGCCTGTGCGTAGGTCATTTTCATCTCCTTTGAAACAATTGTCTCCAGAGAAAACTCTTCTTCACTACTAATAAGCGTTATACTAACAACGTTATCCATAACAGAATTGCAAAGAAACTGGAAAGTCCTGATAAAACAAAGGCAAACTGCTGAGATTTTGTGACTCCTACCAACCACGTGCTTCAATATTCTGCATGTCAAATTTTGAAATTTCAATATTCTGCATGCCAAATCTTTAAATTTCAATATTCTGGATGTCAAATCTTGAAATTTCAATATTCTGCATGCCAAATCTTTAAATTTGAATATTCTGCATGTCAAATCTTGAAATTTCAATATTCTGGATGTCGAATCTTGAAATTTCAATATTCTGCATGTCGAATCTTGAAATTTCAATACTCTGCATGTCAAATCTTGAAATTTCAATATTCTGCATGTCAAATCTTGAAATTTCAATATTCTGCATGCCAAATCTTGAAATTTCAATATTCTGCATGTCAAATCTTGAAATTTCAATATTCTGCATGTCGAATATTGAAATTTCAATATTCTGCATGTCAAATACTGAAATTTTAATATTCTGCATGCCAAATATTGAAATTTCAATATTCTGCATGTCAAATCTTAAAATTTCAATATTCTGCATGTCAAATCTTGAAATTTCAATATTCTGCATGCCGAATCTTGAAATTTCAATATTCTGCATGCCGAATCTTGAAATTTCAATATTCTGCATGTCAAATCTTGAAATTTTAATATTCTGCATATCAAATCTTGAAATTTCAATATTCTGCATGTCGAATCTTGAAATTTCAATATTCTGCATGCCAAATCTTGAAATTTCAATATTCTGCATGTCAAATCTTGAAATTTCAATATCCTGCATGCCAAATCTTGAAATTTCAATATTCTCTATGCCGAATCTTGAAATTTCAAGATTTGGTAACTCACGGCTGGTAACTCACTCAGGCATAACTCACTCGCCTTAACTTACATCTTTGTTTAACCCAGTTCGTTATGGAGTAATTTGAACTGATTGATCGGGTTGGGTGGTACACAGCGTTTGACGTCACCTACCTAAGATCGCTGTCTCATCTGTCGAGAAGAACACCTTTGAGATGCCAAAATATTAGCCCTTTTTTATCTCCCAAATCATCTTTACATGAAATATGGTTTTAATTAAAATCAAAGAGCTTCTTGAACAGCTTTGCTTACCTCCGTCATTACGCACTTTAACTGTCTTGATTTTCTCTTTAGTGACAGAGCTTTCGCCATATTTGTTAGTTGCGGTAACCGCAAATTCGTACGTCTTCATTCTCTCCACTTCGACAACGAATACACGGTTGGAGATGTCTTTTATTTCCGCAACTTTTGTCCACTTCTGATCATTTGCATTTCTCTTGTAGATGGTGTACTGAGTGATAGCTGCTCCATTTTCTTCTGGTTTATTCCATGCGAAAGTGACTTTTTGATCTTTTATATCAGCCTTGACAATAACTACAGGTTCTGGAACATCTGTCGATTGAATTATACAAAGGGAAACTAACCAAAGCGAGAAAGAAAAAAATAATAATAAAAAAAATAAACCGTGCATCATGACGTGAGCCTGTTTAACGGCCCGATCACCAAATTTCTGTACTGGTGTGATTTTTCAAGCGATAAAGTGCCTTGAACCCTGAACAGACATTTTAGCAAGACTGCTACATTGGACCCAAAGTCCAGAAATTAAACCCTTCTGGGGAGCGAGACAATATCTCCTTTCGTTACAAGTGAAGCCTTGTAACGTTAATAAAGACAGATAATCTAAGACACAATTCAGAATGTCAGTAAACTTAGGCCCGTTTCAAACGTCGAACTTTTCATGTGCCGAATCTAATGCAAATGAAAAAATCTATTGTTTTCGCTCATTTGCATTAGATTCGGCACATGTAAAGTTCGACGTTTGAAACGGGCCTTATGATTCTAATTAGGTGACTTTCTCAGGAATTTATATGTTTCACCGTAGCAGCATCGTGCCTGTGAGAAGAGCCATGCAAAAGTGTTGGTAACTCAAAACTGGCAGACATTGTTGATAATGCCATGTAGTAAAAGTAGAACCCGGCTATACGTAACGGTAACAAATACTCGGCAACGGTTTCACCAACATCCCAAAACCTCAACTTTTCTTATATTCTATCCCTCTCGCAAACTATCTTAATGCTTGTCTTGTGACAGTCACAAAAATCTCGTATCCTTTGTTTTTGTCCAATATTGAGAGGTCCTCGATTTCTCATGTTCTGTTCTAGTCTCCTACCATGTCATTCTCATTTACAATTTGTTAATGCTCAATGTGCGGTCTATTGGGTGCTTTTTTGGCAGTGTACTCCAATACTTTTTAATTGGCATTCCAAACTTAATTGAGGCATTACGATGTTGACGAATTCGCCCTTTAACGCACGAAATTCATTGAAAATCAATGCTTTTTGTGTGAAAGCAAGAAGTTGTTCTCTACTCAGCCTTGGAGATTCGTTATTTTGCGTGAAAAGCAGTGTACTAAATTTCCGGAAATACCTTCTTGTCCGCGGAATCGTTTTGATTGCTTTCTCTCAGCCGGGGATTCATCAAAACGTTTGTTGACGCTTTTCATCCATAATCACTGAAGCACAAATTTTTCTCAAGAGCATTTTCGTTTTAACAAAGATAACGTTTTCTGATTCTATAAAAAGTGCAAAAGAAATTCGCGATTTATGGGCATGTAACCACTTTTAAAAACGTCTTCACAACACAAAATCATATGGTGTGATTTTTACCTACCTCCCAACACAACAAGTTTTCTGATATTCTTTCCCTCTTGCAAACTCTCTCCATGCTTGTTTGTGGCAGTCACCGCAAAGTGATACACCTTGTTCTTCTCCAATTCCACAGTGACTTGACGCCTCGACAGGCCTGGAATTACTCTTATTTTATTCCATTCTCCCAGCGTGTTATCGATATTTACAATGCGTAGATAGACTGTGTACTGTGTGATGGGTGCTCCATTGTTTTCCGGTTTATTCCACTTTATTGTCACGCTAACGTTCTTTGTTTCAGAAGGCAAACCTATAATTTCCACGGTAGCTGGGGCTCCTTAAAGATGACCGAAAAAAATAGCCTCAAACACTGGCAAATAAAATTTATTTGAAGAGTTAGAATTTTAGGGCTGTCGTTGCCCCACACAACAACGCATGAGATAGAATGCGGCCGATCGTTTGAAGAGATCCTTCTTTGTAATTATCATTTTCACAGTGTAAGTATCAAGGGCGGATCTAGGATTTTGGCTCGAGGGGTGCACATGTCAGACGGAAATGCACAGGAAGCCCAATCTTTATATGTTAGGCAATCTATAATACATGCTTTTAAAAGGGTTAGGGCTCTAGTATGATAAATCTGTAAATGATGAGGCAAATAAAAACCTAAATTAATGCAGTTTTTGTGCTTTTAATATCCTCTAGTAGCTAGACCGCTGTCTGTTATTAGGTTTTTTATTTCGTTTGCAAATTTTAGATTTTATTAACTAAAACGTGTTTGTTTTTGGTAACCGAGGGGGTTGCACGTGCACCCAGTGCACCTCCCCTAGATCCGCCCTTGAGTATTATGACCATTTATCAGTTAAATACAGGAGTGAAATTCGTTTGCGTAAATAACTTGGTGTTCTGTTAACGGGACATTTAATATGTTTTATCATTTTTACAACATTTCTTCAACAGAACTTGAACAGATGCTGCAAAAAAATGTTGGAGGGACAAATAATCTTGGGGAGAGTCCCTTTCAAACGATCCCAACAGCGCTGTAAGAACCTGATAAGGCGAAAATGGTCATGATCTAATGGGACCAATGGTGTAAACAGATGGGAACTAGGAAAAAACTGATGTGAAACGCAGCATTCAAGCGGTCTTCAATATGAATAACGTTTTCAAAAATAACAAAATAATTAAACTCCGTGAACATGAGTCAGTTCAATTTCAAGCAAGGTCTCCACCTTCTTATGCCTTGAGCAATGAAAATTGTAGTGTTTGCATTTACATCCGGGATCTCTCCAGCGCGGGAACCCTGTGACCGAGTGGGCATAGGACGAGTGATTGTGTAGGGACAGTGTGAACTAGGAGAGTGTTTCGATTAGCTTCTTTGTATCTATAAGGTTATTACATTGGCGACGAGGATGGCCAACAAAGGTTTATTGCCTATGGATTTGTCGGGATCTGCTTAGCAAGTGGCGGACAACTGTCCTAAATAGAAGCGTGCCTTCGAATACTATGCCGAGGGCAAAGACATCGACAATGCTCGCAAGGAGACTTCTCAGCTCTTACATTTTGCCAGGATGGAGGTACAAGAGATCTTCGAAGATCTGCAAGATCCTGGTCCCATCCCAGAGACAGATGACAATGCTTTTAAAATCGCGATCCGAAAACTAGATTTCCTATTTTCGTGTGGAGGAAAACATACCATACGAGCGACACGTTTTTCGCCAATTAGCGCCGAAGGAAGAGGAGACCACTGACCAGTTTATGGTTCGACTGAGAAAAAAGGCACGACATTACAATTTTGGGACGAGTTTAAACGATAATTTGAGGGATTAGTTGATAGAGAAGTTGACAGATCTTGAGCTTAAGAGAAAGCTGTTAGAGCAGAGGAATATCACACTGGAAGAGGCGTTGGCGTTGGAAAAAGCTCGTGCATGGGAAGCGACTGGTCGACAGGCATCAAACATGACAACATGCCCTCTTCTGGCCGACGGAAATAGTATCAATGTGGTTAAGGAGCGGCAGCAAACGACGAATGACGAGAGGAGAAAGTGCTTCAATTGCGGAAGAGAGGGGCATCTGGCCAGAGATAGGAAGATGAAGATGAGGAACTGCAAGTAGTGCGTGGTTGCCTTGTTAGTGGAAATGGGAGGGGGCTCGAAAGTCGTACGTATGTGTTCGTAACTGACTGACCTTCATTGGCCATGTCATCCTACGTAGTACGCGAATCGTGATTCCTGAAGCTGAGACAGTGAGTGCTTCGTTTAGCACATGAGGGTCACCAAGGGACTGTCAAAATGAATGAGAGATTGCGGTCGAAAGTGTGGTGGCCAGGTGTAGATAAGGATGCAGAGCGCAAGTGTGGAGTGTGTTATGGGTGTCAGCTTGTCACTAAGGAGACTATAACTCCACCTGTGAAGACAACACAGTTGCCAGAGAGACCATGGCAAGATTTGGCGCTGGACTTACTTGGGCCCCTACCAACAGGGGAGCACCTGTTAGTCTTGGTAGACTATTTCAGGCGCTGGGGGGAAGTTGACGTAATCTACTCTATTACGTCGGAAGTGATCATTAAGTGCTTAGACAAGCAGCTTTCCAGATACGGAGTACCCCGTACTCTGAGAACCGACAATGGAGCGAACCTGGTTTCTGCAGAAATGGATGGGTATCTTAATAGCCACCACCGCGGCTGAAATAGTCTAAATGCCTAGAAAGATGTGTTTTTAACCATTGCTATACCCTCATCTCGCCACAACTCTACCATCTGCAGCATGGTTTTCTTAGAGGAAGGTCTACTGTTACTCAGCTTCTCCAGGTCTACCATGAAGCAATCGAAGCCCTAGCCAAAGGCAAGGAGATTGACATAGCATATTTGGACTTCGTTAAAGCATTCGTCAAAGTCCCTCACTATGCCTTACTGAATAAGCTATTCGATTCGGAATATCTGGGCAGTTAATAAACTGGTTTCAGAGCTATCTTTCTGATAGATATCAACGAGTAGCACTACAAGGCACCTATTCCGACTGGTTACAAGTCTTGCCCGGTGTTCCGCAAGGCTCTATATTGGGCCCTCTGCTCTTCCTTGTCTATACAGACGACATTCAGACTCTAACGTTGCTATATTTGCAGATGATTCTAAGCTGTTTAAGATAATTGAAAAACCATCGGACAAACTTTCACTTCAACAAGACCTAACGCAGCTCTCAATCTGAAGTGATACCTGGGAAATGTGTCTCAGTATACCCAAATGTAAGGCCTTGAATATCTCTAGGAAGAAAATTCCCACAAAACGAGAATACCACCTTAACGGGTCCCCACTGGCAACAGTTAGCGAAATTAAAGACTTGGGCATTACTGTCATCAATACACTCCAATGGTCTCAACATATAAAACTGATCTCCTCTAAAGCAAATAGAACGCTTGGCCTTATTCGTAGGGTCTGTAGAGATATCAATGATCCTGACATCAAGAAACTTTTATACTGCTGAATTGTTCGACCTCAACTAGAGTACGCTTGTGAACTATGGTCACCCTACACGTCAAAGGACAAACTATTACTAGAAAATGTTCAGCGCAGGGCCACAAAGTTTATCTTGAATTATGCAAGGGATATTTCCTACAGGGATCGGCTGTTAAAACTTTCTTTATTACCACTAGAATATAGAAGAGAAATGAAAGACTTGTTACCTATCTTTAACGCTAGAGCAGGCTATATTGATCTGGGTCACCAAGACTTTTTCTGTCAAACTGTAGTTCGGCAGAAAACGCGTAATTCGAGTGAATTAAATTACCAAATACCACACGCAAAACAAAATTACTTAAAACGTTCGTTTTATTACAGGTCTATCAATTTTTGGAACAAACTACCTAGGGATATTAAAAGTGTGGACTCATTTCATACTTTTAAAAGGAGGCTTTTAGATTTTTATGCTGATAAAACCCTTTCGTATAATCTTCCAAGTCGTGAGGGTGTAAGTTACTGAAGCTATTTTTAAATTAACTTGATTGTAAATAATATCCTATGCTAATTATTACCTGTTTTCTTTTTTACTATACTTTTACGATTATAATTATTATTACTATTTCGTTAATATTTATTGGGGTTGACTATCAAGTGGGACATCGTCCTGTTTTCTTCTCCCGTTGCTGATGCTATTTTGTACGCGCAACAAGTTCAATAAAGTTTAAAGTTTAATGAAATGGGTATCAGGCGTAGACTGGCTATACTCCTATGGCCAAGAGCAAACGGAGAAGTCGAAAGACAAGGTCAGTCATTGTTGACGGCAATGAGGGCAGTCCAGGCTGAGAAAAAAGATTGGAGATCTGAGTTGAACAAGTATCTCCCCACATATCGTTCCACCCCACACACAATAACCGGTAAGAGTCCATCAGAACTTTTGTATGGGCGAAAACTGTCAACAAAGTTACCAGAGCTAGCCGACTTTGATGATTCTGACGAGGCGAAACACCCCGAGGTGCGGGATCGGGACGCTGAGAGAAAGCAGAAGGGCTCAGATTATGTTGACAAGAGACACAATGCAGCTGATAAGAGGGAAGTACAGGAGGGAAAGTTGGTGTTGCTTGAGAAACGGATAGAGACAAAGCTCTCAACAAGTTATTAGAGGGAGCCTTATAAGGTGATTGAACGCCATGGAGACCAGATTAAGTTAAAACCATCGCAAGGTGCAGTGTACAAGAGAAACATTTGGCATGTTAAGCGATTTGTGGACCCAGCTCCTGATCCAGGAGAACCAGACTCTTCATATCCGGTAGTAAGCAGTGTACCTGAGCAGCCCCCTGGACAAGAAGCCTAGACCAATTTAATAGTTGAGGCAAGTGCTACTCCAGTTAAGGAGCAAAGCTCAGTTCAGGCCGAGTCTTTGCCAAGGAGGTCAGGGAGAGTCACTCGACCCCCCGAAAGACTAAAACAGTACTAGTATGTCACCATGTAGCTGTGACAGTGACTTCGCAGTGACTGCAGTCATCTAAGTAATGATGTGTTTTTACTAGTTTTCAGTACATCTAAAAGGACCTTGGTCACGGTTATTGTTGATCTAAGGTAGCCGCCTTGTAAGCGAAGGAAGAAGGAGAATGTAGTGTTTGTATTCACATCCGGGATCTCTCCAGCGCGGGAACCCGATGACCGAGTGGGCATAGGAGGAGTGAGTGTGTAGGGAACAGTGTAAGCTGGGAGAGTGTTTTTCAAATTAGCTTCTTTGTGATCTATAAGGATATTATATAAATGACCTGTTAAAAGTGGATCAGAATGTACCTTCGTACTTAGTCGTTACTCTCTTTTCAATTGCAGCTCCTTGAAACACCCTATTCATGGCCGAAACCCTCAAGGTATAAGTTGTGCTTTTGTGAGACTGTCAACAAGGTATTCCCTGACGGCAGCACTTGTGGTCTCGTTCCGAATGACATTTTGACCATGTAGTATGACCAAATTGTACCCTGTAATAGGACTTCCCCCATCATCAACTGGTGCAGTCCATTTTACGGTCAATGAGGACGCACGGATGTCGTTGTCGTTTGTTGTGAGGCTTGGAGACTCAGGTGGCTCTTTAAAAAAAATTAACAGAATATCACGTTACAAAATTTAGTGGATCTGTACTCAATGGACTATTTATAACATTTTGATAACACAACTTGCAACCAACAGCACAACAGTGTCATGGCCGCTACAATTCGCTTCACCACAAAATACAAAGAATGCCATCAAAACGGCTTAGTTAAGGGACAGGGTTGCTCTGTGCAAATTGAAGAGGTTTCGCCTGTTATCAAGTAGAATTCACATATGCTCCAGTGCA